>JANHGB010057233.1:0-23329 GCA_026283785.1 Coracopsis vasa
TCAAAGGTTACTAAAAGAGTGAATAAAGGTATTCTTAGCAAGCTCCTCTGCTGCATGTGATGTTTAATTGCTGTAAACACTCAGATTTCTTACTTGAAATTTTATTATGCATAAGGATTTCAGAAGGATGTGAGATCAATCCGTTAGCAGACACCAGGTTTGTGTGGCTTGGTGCTTTGGACAGATCCATGTAGAAAAAGCTGATATGTTTTGTAGTTTGGTACTGAAGTGTGTTCATTCACACAGAGATGTGGAGATTTCTGGGATCTATTAGATGGATAAGCAGGTGTTTTAAAGTCAGATTTTTGCCAATAACAATTAGGCACACTCTGTTTAAGTGAGAGGAGAAATACCCTTTCCACAGCTTAATTTTGGCACAGACACATTAGAACTTTTGTCCTGGTTTCAGCTCTAACACTTATTTTTTCCTTTTTCCTCATAGCTGGTGCAGTGCTGTGTTTTGGCTTTAGTCTGAGAACAATGCTGATAACACACCAATGTTTTAGCTGTTGCTCAGTAGCACTTATGCTGATCAAGGACTTTTCAGTGTCTCATGGTCTGACAGTGAGGAGGGGCACAAGAAACCACGAGGAAGCAGAGACAGGACACCTGACCCAAACTAGCCAAAGGGGTATTCCATACTATGGTAGTCCACATACTGGGCATGTCATGCCCAGTATATGAACTGGGGGCAGTTACCCAGAAGGCCCAGATTGCTGCTTGTCTGGGTATCGGTCAGCGGGTGGTGAGCAATTGTATTGTGCATCACTGCTGGTTACTGTTTTGGGTTTTTTTCCCCTTTTAGTTTTATATTCTCTCCCCTTGTGATTTCCCTTAACATTATTATTTGTGGTAGAAGTAGTAGTTTTGTATTATACTGTAGTTACTGGACTGTTCTTATCTCAGCTTTTGGGTTTTACATTCTTTCTGTTTTCCTCCCCATCCCGCCCAGGGGGTGAGTGAGCAGCTGCTGGTGCTGAGTTACCGGCTGGGTTTAAACTACCACAACTTTATTCTATATTTCTGCCAGCTACTTTATCTGGTTTGGTTCAAGCAACTGGCTTTTCTGCAGCTTGTTGAGAAACTGCAGGAAAGATGCTTAGGAAGAGGTTTTTTGTCCTGATCCAGCATCTGTGAAATGATTGCCTCTTAGTGAAGTAATCAATTCTCTACCTGCTGAATAAGTGCTAGGAAGGATTTAAGAGGTGGATGGTTTTTAACTGGTGCTTGACTTGCACTATATTCACAGATTTATGTCTTACCACAGTAAGTTCACAGAAAAACCTCTAGAAAATTACTAGATTAAGTGGTAATATTGCCTTGTCCTGAAACTGCCATGTGACTATGTTACCCATGTAACATCTATAGAGTAATACACACAGTATTTATACATAGAAATTAATTCTGAGCCCTTTAAATGTCTTTTGCACCCTGAAGCAGCCAGAGTAATTTTATTTCCCCACTTATTTCTCTATATGTCAATTATAGCACTTTATTCTCTGGTATTGGTATAGTATGTACTGTTCCACTGGCAATCTTTAATTTGTATTCAAATTACAGAGAAAGAGCTAATAGTAGAGCAGCAAAACCTGCAAGTAACAGGACAAAGAATTGTTCTTGATCACAGAGTACTGGTGCTCCTAACAAACCAAAATTTTTTGCAGCCTCTAAGGAAAAAATAAGGTTCCCTCTTATTTGACACTCTTATAGAAAATAAAGTTAAGAAATAGCACCAATGTAATAGTCCTTTCCTTCTACTCAAATCAGAAAAAGGGATTACTGTTTCTATTAAACAATTTCTAGTTTTCTCTGAGAACATTATGGGAAGTATTTCGCAATGGAGACTCTGAGATCTGAAGTCATTAAGTATTTTGAGGAGCAGTACAGAGCCTATGCAGTGTGCCCAGAGATGAAACACGTGCTGCAAGCTTCTATTGGAATACTGGACTAATGCTGCTCAGTTCTGGAGTTCTGTTCTGCTGTTAATGTTTCTCACATGCATACTGTAGAGGTTTGCAAATTCATATTCAGCAACGACTTTTTATATGTAGGCATCTCAGTGATAATAAACAGCACCGTATGTTCTTCATCCAGGCAGCCGACTATTTTAACCATTCTGTGTTCTTTTAAACCAGTGCTATTCATGTTTTCACGAACATTACTTTCCTACTCAATCATCTTCAAATATGCTGATGATCTTTAAGGTCCCTTCCAACCCAAACCATTCTATCAATCTGTGATCTTTCACACCTCTTGAAAATACTGTCATAAAATCATTTTATATTGCTGGGGGAGAAGGGTACCCAACATAAAACCTCCCAAAAGAACCCAAATCATCTTCTGTATTTCTGTTACAAGTCTGATGCTAAATATCAACTATTTGAGAACATTTTTCAAACACACAAATCAATGCTTTTATGTGCTTAGAAAATAGGGAGACCCCAAACAAACCATCTGTATGTATATCCTCAGGTTATTTTATCAGTTTGCACTAAGAAACAGGTATCTGGAGACAGTCAGGTGGGCATTATTCAACTGGAATGCATTCAAGCATTTAACTCTTGGGAACATGTGATATAACAAACAATCCTCAGATAATCTTTTGATGCCATCTTGAAATGTGTTTGACCTCTGGGTATCTGCTCTATGTTTCTTTCTTTCTCAGTTTGAAAATGAAATCATTCTGAAGTTGGACCATGAGGTGGAAGGAGGACGAGGAGACGAGCACTACATGCAGCTGTTTGAGTCTATGTAAGTAGTGCATGAGAGCAAATGCTTTCGGGATGTGGTTTTATCTTATTGTGTCTACTTCTCAAGCTGGTAACCTCACTTAAAACCAGCATAGAATCTTAGCAGCTGTTTTCACGAAGGGATGGAAATAACATATTGTTTGAGTAAACCTGGTTTGGATTGTGGTTTTCTCATTTGAACTATTTTTCTAGTAGCTTTTCAGTATTCTGTGTTCCAGTTAAATTATGAAGAAATTATACCTAACCTGCATTTCTCTATCCAACTTTCAAAGAAAGATAATGAAATATTCACTTTTTTAGTCTTTCCTATTTATTTTCCTTTATAACCTTTCATGGTTTTATTTAACAGTAGTGAGAAGTTATTTCAGAATGTTTTACTTGCTTTTCTCAGTGTGCAGCTTGGACTCCAAGGGGTTATTCTATGAATAAGGTGACTGGAATGAGAATATTGCAAAATGTGACAGTTTACTCATAACATTTCTATTTCTCTGTTTCTAACAATCCCAGAGCCCGATAGAACATCTCCTCCTCTTGGCTGCCCACATTCAGGTTTATTCTCAGAGGTGCTCACTGTGCCTGTGGCAGGCTGTGCGTGGGATGTACTGGGCAGTGTAGGAATCCTCATGCCAGCCTCTGAGACTGCGTCCCTAGCTCTGGGCCTTGGACTGTAACAGTGAGGAAGCACATCGCTCCTCCTGTGCTTTCTCCAGCACTGGTAACCTAATAGTTATTGAGTACGGAAGTGCTGTAGCACTTTGGCTACCTGACAAAATCAATACAGGCCTTGTGACATGGAGCACGTATGTTTTTTACTTTCTCCAAGTCTGTTACCTTGTATGTATTATACTTTTGTGTAGGGGGTAGCAAGCTTGGCAAAGTCACATTCGTCACCAGGTGAAGCATCAAATCCTTCTGTATACAACAGTGGGAAAAAAATCTACTTTCAGGGACGACATAATTTTGTAAAAAATGCTGAACTCTGTGATCAAAGAATAATGTATAAATGTTATCTTCTGCAAATAACATGTAATTATGTTCTGATTAAATAGTAAAATTTAAAAGAAACGTCATTTAAATCAAACATAACTTAAATGTTCACTATTTTAGTTTCATTTCTGGCCTATGAGGAGGCAGATAAAATATAGAGGCAGACTTGAAAAAGGTAGAAGTACTGACACTTTTTAAGCAATATGAAATTGTTCTTTGAAACTGAAACACTGGCAAGGATGGGGTAACTTTTACAGATGTTTCTTTCTTCCTTTCAGTGACTATGTAAACTGGAAGCAATAAACTAATATTTCCATTTTGAATGTGGTTTGGCTTCAAGAGTTATGATAGCCAAGAGGTGATGCAGGTGTTCAGAGCAGCTCATGGCGTGACTGAAACCAGGTCTGCAAGTACGTCATGTTCTTACTTACACCACTGCAAAGCCTAAACCATGACGCCTGCCTGAGCTGTCACTACAATTACTCATCTCTGAATCTGCAGATTCAGCCGACACAGGGACATTGACTGCACTGCTAAACTTCCCTTGCTGTTAGTAAGCTTTTTTCCAGATATCCATACCAAATCTTCCTTGCCTCAGTTTAAGCCAGTCATTTCTTGTTTTACCCACAGGGGACACAAAGAATCACTTTTTCAATTTGTCTTTGTAGCAGCTTTCAACAAATTTGAAAGTTGCTGTTCAGTTTTCTTCAGCCTTCTCTTTATGCTAAACAGCCCCAGTATTTCAGTTTACCATATGGAATGTTCTCTGAACATTCCTACAATGTCTAATTCGAAGTATTTCATTGCTGGAGAAGGTATTCAAACTGCAATGCAGAGAGAAGAGCCTCCTTCAGATGTTGCACAGGAGGCTCTTTGCAGTTCACTGTTTCTGAGCTGTGTAACTGTTTGCTTTGTCTTGTTTGCAGTTTACTCTTACATGCAAGTATTTTTTAGAGAACTGGTGTAACCTGTGCAGTTAAACCCCATCTTTGAGTAGTGCAGTTAAATAGTCTCATCAAATACAGTTCATAGCATTTGATCTCCTGCCTTTCCAAAGTACCCTTCTTTTTTTAATATACCTATTTTTTCCCCTTGATACTGTCCGACATTCTACAAGACTTTAAGTTCAAGGCCTCCACACTTCTAAAGATGTCACTCCATATTATCTTCAGATAATATTTTTTTGTTCCACCCTTGAACTTGTTTAATGATGCCTGCAGAGGAACAACTGAAGCAGAGGCTGGTGACCTGTCTGTGGTAGGACCCGGTTCTCTCCTCTCTGTTGGTTGTATGGTTGGTTAGGTTTAAACCTTTCTACCGCCTTACCTTTCACAGCAGGGATTTCAAACCTCTGTCCCCAACTCCCTGTTCCAACTGAATAGAGATACAGTTAAACTGGGCTCCAGATTTATTCATTTGGTCATATTTTCGCCAGCTCATGTCCTGTAACTCTCTGCATTCCTGCACAGTTCCTGTTCCCACCTGAATGCAGAACGTAGCCATAGTCAGTGACTCCTATGAGTTGCTGCTCACTTGAGCAGCCAACATGTACCCACACTGGCTGATTGCTGGGCACTTACCTGTGCCCCACAAACTACATAGGGTCAGGAGACGTGTAAATGGTGCTTGCCCATAGCCCTGAATGTTGGCATGTGGCATGGTAGGGTGGTGACCTGTGTAGATGAATGCTGTCCTGGACACCACCAAGGAAGAGCGTGGAACACGTGAAAGGCTGCGCTCTACAGGCAGAATAGACAAGTCTGCCCTGTTTTGGGAAGTGCAGGAGAATCGAGCTATGTGAATATGAGTTCTGTTATGCCACTTGGCCTCCGGCTCAGAAAATGAATTCTGGCATAGCTTAGTTACTAATATAGGCACAACAGAAAATAGCATTTGGAAGCTTTCCAGTTCCCCATCATTGCAGTGGCCCGTGTTATGCAGTTGTTGTCTTGAGCTTTAAGGAAAATATTTTGTCTTTTAAAAATTCTGGTTTTTTTTCAAGCTCTGTTTAAAAATTCAAAGGTTTCCTGCTCCCTCCTGGGGAAAAAAAAAAAGTCCTCTGAAGTTTTACAGCTTCTTTTTATTGGGATTACTGTATAAAGCTGAGCAAGACAACGTTTTAAGTCTTCTCTCATGAGACAGGCATTCCTCTCTTCTGTTCAGTTTCCAGTTCCTTTGGTCACTGGGCTCAGCTCTCCAGGCTGTGCCCACCCCCAGCCTGCTGGTGAGGGGGATGTTGGAAAGGCAGCCTTGATGCTGTAGTATGTTATCAACCTTTCTAGCTCCCGACACACAACACAGCACTGTGAGGAACATTAACTCCAACTCAGCCAGACCCAACGCATGCATCTAGAAATATATACATGGAAAAAACACAAAACTACCCACAACCCGCCCATATATATGTGTATATATAATATATATATATAATAATGCAGTTTCTCAGAGAGAATCCCAGTGGAAAACAAGAGTGCTAAGTAAAGGAAATAAGCTCTTAAGAGAAAGAAAATAATCCCTAATGAGATTCTGATGATCATTTCATAATGTTTAAACAGTTAAACTTTAAAAACAAAGCTGTAACAGTAATGTGTAATATCTACTTCTAAATCACTTCAGCACTTCATAGAAACATCATATGCTAATATTATTAATATAAGTTGGAATATGATATATAAAACTCACCTTCCTATATTTCTATCACTTAGTTCTAACTGCTTTTTTTCAGTCTGCTGGAAGCTTTTTGTTTGGGTTTGCTTATTTCTCACAGGCAAATTGCTCTGGTTAGTAAATATCTTTTTTGACCTGAAATGGTTATTTATGTTAGTTTGTACTGTTAAGTGTGAGCAGGAAGTTCAAAGAGAAGGCACTAACTGTTGCATTTTCTGTTGCACAATAACAGCGGAGAGGAAGGTGTAGTTTTTATCACAGTGATGTGGCATTCCAGAGACCTGAGTTGGTTATACCACACATCCAGGTTGCTCTGTTCTGAAATTGTGGGTATACCCTTGAATTTGAAGTTATCTTCAGCCAGGAGAAGTAAATGGCTCATTTTTATTTATTTTTTTTTCTAAGTTACCAAGGCACAAAGGGAATTTCCAGTGTATTGTGCAGTTGCTTTAGCCCTAATTTGGTATTTGCCTTCATGTCCAAACAGTTTTTCAGCTGCTGGGCCACTCATTCTCACACTACTGTAAACCCATGGTCTGTGTTTGCAGCCTTACAGAATGTGCAGGTCAGCATCCCGGCATTTGCCACCTGGTGGGAAGGTTTGTTTGCCTAGTTAAAGGCCTCTTGGAGAAGCTGCTGGATTACCGGACTGTGATGAATGATGAGAACAAGGACAACCGCATGAGCTGCACTGTAAACTTACTGGTATGTTCTCTCGTCATTCCTGTGTGAGGACGGGGAAGAGCTTTAGAGTGCAGTTTGTAATGATGAAGGTAAATCTTCCTGGGGACAAGAGTGGCTGACAATGTTCAGTAGTGATTTAAACTCCGAGGCAAGATACTTTTATATCTGTTTGTGTGGATATATGCACAAACCTGAAAGCAATGTCCTTCAGTTCTTTGGTTTTGCTTGTGTGTTCTATACACTTTGATTCTGTGGATAAATAAGGAAATCTTGCTTGTATAACTTTTGATAGACTTAATGTAATAGTGGGCTATTCCAAAGTCAAGTTTTGCATCAGAAGTTAACCTCCTCGCTGCTTTAGCAATTCAGCAATTACAGCTCTAATATCTGGGAAGAAATCTGCAAGATGCACTTGCACTAAGGTGTCAAGAAGATTTGAGTCTCTGCTCTGGTTGTAGGTCACCCTGAGCAACTACCAAGAAAAGTGAAGCTTTAGCACATGTATTTTTATCTTGTTTTAATAAAAGAAATTAGGAGATAACTTCTCAATGTTTGTGTCCCTAGAATTTCTACAAGAACATTAACCGTGAAGAGATGTATATCAGGTACGACAGTTGTTCTGTTGGATCTGTTTTGGAGAAAGCAATGATACTCTCTTGTGAACACTGGCAACATAGAAACTACTCTTCTGCCCATGCCACCTTCCAGGTTTTACAGGGACTTGCTTTGTCTTTCTGGGTTGGTTTTCTCCTTTGCCTTTATCTGTTGTGCCTGCATTTATTTACATGGAAAATGTTTACATGCAGTCCGAAAGTGCTGCAGAGGAAGGCAGCTATCTTTAGTAAAGAAATAATGGACTCAGAGGTCTGATTTAGACCTTGAGTCTAGTAGTTCTTCCTCTGTGAGGTGGAGCTGACAGCAGTTCACAGAAGTTTTGCTCCTTCTCCTCCTTTTGTGCAATGTTTCAGCACACACAGAGAACACAGAAAAGTCTGAACAAATGCACAGCACTTTAACCCTCTCAGAATGTCCTTAAAGATTCTCTGGGTGGTGACTGCATGGCATCTATCTTGAAGCTCCCATTACAGGTGTTATCTACAACTTTTGTGACACTTTCTATTCCAATCACGTCAATACCTAGTGTCATTCTTGTTCTCTCCTCTAATAGATATTTGTATAAGCTGCGAGATCTTCATCTAGATTGTGAGAATTACACGGAAGCAGCATATACCCTTCTGCTCCACACCTGGCTCTTGAAGGTTAGATTTTCTCAATATATAAATAAGATCTTGCAATTTCCAAATTTATAAATTAAAAAGTGATTCTCTTAATCTCCGATTTCCTGTGTATATGTAACTTTCCATAGGAGTATTCAAGTTTCTAGTTAAAAACACTCAGTAACTAAGACAAAATAAGTATTAATTGTTGAAACAGTGCTGTTTTCACCAAGTGATTAAAAGCCACATATTGCTAAAACTAAATATTGTAGCAAAAGTAGTTTTCTTCATGGAGATAACTTTGTGTGCAAATTCTGAAGCCACTTAGCTTCGACATGGGTTTCATTTTGCCAATTTCTTACTATCCCAAATCCTACAATGATAAAAATTAATTGCAGTTTTTCGCAGCTTTCACAGGGGACGTCTGACTTTTCATTTCAAATCATATGGATCACTCTGTCAAATTATGTTTGCTTTCACTTGCAGCTGGTAATGATTTTTCACTACAAGTAATGTTTGTTGTCACTGAATCTGACGTTATAAATAGAAATGGTCAGTAAGATGCATTTCCATTTCAAGGGAAGATTCAACATTTTAATGTTCTTCAGCAAAAATCTGATTTTTTTTAATGGAAAAACTCATTTCAAAAGAAATCATGGAATTTCTTTTAGTGCAGAACCATATAACTGTGGCTTTACACAGTGCTATTTTGCTTAAACTTAATTCTGATTTTTCTGATCACACAAAAATAAGAAGCAGATTGTATGTATTGGTATAGACAAAGGTAACATTACATGCAAATGTTTTAATACAAGAACACCACATAAACCCCAAATCAGTCCGGATGACACCACTGAAATAAAACAAATTTTCTCACACAGATTTTTACCCAAAATTTCTGGGTGAGGGGCAGGAAGGAACAGAGGTTTTTAAAGTATTATGTCTAGTCCTGGCTATCACATGAAGCAGAGCACGTGTTTGAGGAGATGATGGAAACATTCCCAGTGCCTCTTTGTGGTCAGTTAGAAAAGACTGGGAAAAAAACCCACTCAGAAAAGCCCAGGGGACCAGATCTTGGGGAAGGGGAGATGTGTCTGTGAAAAGCTGAACTCCAGAAAGTTGTGGGTTTTAATGTGGCTTTATTCTCAGTGGTCAGATGAGCAGTGTGCACCCCAAGTTATGTCAACAGAGTTCCAGTGTTCACAGACCTATCGCCAGTTGAAAGAGAATTTGTATGAGAAGATCATTGAATACTTTGACAAAGGAAAGGTAGGTCTGATGAATTGTTCTGCTTCCAAATTTCTTTTTACTGTATTACTTTGTATAGTTCTATTTCACGAATATCCTCTGTATAAAGCATTTGTGTAGGAAAAACTCTTTGAAATGTGGGTCAAGTAAAAATTATGTTCTGAAGGGTTATTCACAGTGTGTATCCTAATATGAACATAATTCTTTCAGTAACCACACTCACCAAGAAAGAGGGCTGATGTTTAGACTAGTCATGAGCATCTCTATCAGGCAGAAATAAAACAGTAACAGTTCTTGACTGTACTTCCCTTTACTACGCAAAAGCCCGTGGACTACACAGACCTCACTGCTGACCCATTCCGTCATTATCTCCTGAAACCAGACAGTTAAAAATCGACATGTGTGCTTCAGTGAAGTCTGAGAACTGCATCCCAAACTGAGTATGTTGCAGTTTGATGTTCAGTACCTGGAGTTAGTTCAGCTCTCTTAAAAACTCCTGTTAATAAGATTGCCTGTCAATGCAATGGCAGTAGAGCTGAGATTTCTGAAAATCAAGCAAAGGGCTAGAAAGCAAGGAAAAATTCTGCACTGCTGGGTAAGGTTCAGAGGTACCCAGCCTAGGAGGACCTGGGACCACCAAAAACCCACTTTTGTCTCCTCTGTCCTGAATACATGAGAAGACTGACAGAATTTGAGGATATATCCTCAAAAGAGGGCATTTCTATCTGCTTTACGACCACTTTTGTGCTGCATACATTAAGTGCCTATAGCAGAAGTGTATAAACTGTCCCAGGCTTTCCAAAGCAGCTTGGTAATTCCTTATGGTAATTTTCAGAGCTGGTATTAAGTTGTGTGGAAGGAAACAAGCTGCTACTCCAGGCAAGTGGCAACTGAAATCACATAAGTTTTTAGCGGATTAGGGGGGCTCTCATATGCAAGTCTACTGATGATTATGTGTCTTTCTGAATTTCATGTGAAATCAAGTGTGCTGCGTTTAAGGAGAGGCAGATATCAGTCCCTTTATACACTGCTTCTGTGCTTAGGGTATATTCTGCATGTTATGCACCTTAGTGCTTTTCTCTTCTTTTTCAGTGTATCTGAAAGGTCAGGTGATTCTTTTACTATCTCATTGTAAGAATGAAGTGGGTTTACTTATTCCTTCCCATAATGAACCATATAACACTTTTATTTTTTACATTAATCTGCTTTCCTAAAATTTATGATTGCCTTGAGTCTTCGTTCTAAACATGCAGGTAATAAATGACTTCAATTTAAAGACAGCATTATCAATAAAGCTGTAGTTAAAGAGTGATGCAATAGAAACTTGTTGGTACTGGATTGCCTTTATGAATATGTGGTTGTATTGCAGATGTGGGAAGAAGCCATAGCTTTATGCAAAGAACTTGCAGATCAATATGAAAAGGAAGTTTTTGACTATGAACTTCTAAGTCAAAACCTGGTAAGTCTATATAGAGGTCTTAAAATTATTTCAGTCACAGAAATGAGTACTTTTGAGCTGTCAAATGATAGAGCTGCTTAAGAGCTTGTTGTCTACAGTTGTTTTTTTAATTCATTTGTCAATGAGTTGCTATGTTTTATTGTAACCAGCCACCACTAGAGATTCCTAAAGAACTTTGTTCAAGTTGCATGGACATCTGCCTAGTAAGGTATTTTGAAACTTCTATAGATGAATCAACATGTTCTCACTCAGCACAATTTAAAGCCATGCATAAAATAAATGTAACAGTTTTTGAGGCCTTTTAGGGTACACTTTAGGGTACACTTTTAGGGTAGAAAAAGCACCTGAATGCATTTTTTTTTCAATGAAAATTATCTTTAAATTCTAGGAACTGGAATCTTGACAAGCCTGAAGAAATCTGTCCTAATCAGGGATTGGGGGAGTAACACATCACAAGGAATTAGAACTAGGTCCAAAGGCTAGAAGGAAGATGAAATGTTCAGCAATTTGTTTTCATTAAAATTGAATTAATCTAAAGAGATTCTCTCTCCCCCACATACCTTCTCTTTTCCATCCCAAAGATTCCACACTCACATGATCTGTAACAAATGTTTAGGGCTCATTCTATAGATATCCCTGAATCCTCTATAAAGAAGCCACAGGAATCAAAACAGGATGTTCATGAACAGTGTTGAGTACAGAAAGAGTTTCTTTTCCTTCCAATAAACTCTACTTTTAGCACAAACTAAAGGCTCAAGACAAGATAAAGCCAGTATTTTTGCCAATTCCGTTTCAGTTGCAGTGCTGGGTGTCTCCTAGCTATAACAGAGGAAATACAAACAGTAACCCTAAATGATACTTGGTATTTTAGGGAAGATATTCTTCCAAGCCCTTTAATAGTGTGTGTCCTTAGCATGATGCTAGGGCAAAAGTGTGAGTTGATCCATAGCTCTGAAAACATTTGAGGCAGGGAGTTTTTCCAAGTGGGTTATTTCAGTAATGTTATCAGTGAAGTGTTTAAAGTGTAAACTGTGACTTGGGTGTTTGTTTTTCTTTTCCTGAAGAAATGAAAGGTAAGGCTGATTCTGAGACCACATAATTCAAGTTGAAGCCATAAACATTTAGCTATGTATTATATTTGCATAGAAATGTAAACAGTGTTTAACGTACTGCCGCAGTATATGTGCTGGTGCATGCAGACTGATTAGTGCTGCAGCTCACCGACTGATTGGTAGCTCTCACATATTCACTGAGAGCTGTAGCACAGAGCCTAGTATTGCCATGCAGTCTAACATCAAAAAAAACCCAAACAGAAGTAACTGCAGTTGCTTTTGCTTTCAGATTCAACAAGCAAAGTTCTATGAAAACATCATGAAAATTCTGAGGCCTAAACCGGACTATTTTGCTGTTGGGTATTATGGCCAAGGATTCCCCACATTTCTAAGGGTAAACCTGTTTAAACTCTTACTTTTATTTTTTTTTTTTTCCATTTATTTTCATGTGCTTCTAAAAATATAAGAGTGCTCTCCTAATGAGTCTCTGGGGATATTTGGCATGGATTTAGTTTTGCTTGGGTGCAGGACTGTAGAGAATCTGAATTGTCACTTGTAAGGCTGTGCACGAAATGTTTTCAGATGACTATTTCTCTTAGTTTGATTGTAGAAACTGGAGGATACTTCAGTAGCAAATGCAGCCAAATGCAGCAATATGATGTAATTCGGTGCACGCAGCTCTTTATGGTTTATGGGTGTTAGAACTGGATGATCTTAAGGTCCTTTCCAACCCTAACTGTTCTATGATTCTGTGTTTCTTGGATGAGTCCCCACACAGGTTATTGGTAACTAGTAGAATGCCATTAGCTAACTTGTGTCCAAATTAAACCCAAATTCTGCTTCACACGAGGGAGAGATTTTAAGTGGGCCTTACATGAACTGCCAAGAGTTTCACTTTTACGTTGCCTCTCAGCTACAAATGAAATACATTACCAATGCAGAAACAGCATATTTCTCAGATCAATGCACCCTATCGACAAATATTGTGTCTTTAACAGTGGGAAATAGTTGTTAAGTAGGGTAGGGAAGAGGAGTATAATGTAGAGCAGATGTGTAGTGACACTGACCTGGTAAATATTCCCTGCATACCTGATAAACAGCTTCCTGGGCTGGAGGTGACAGTTCTTACAGGGAAACAAGTTTTTCTTTAATCCCTTTCCTCATCCCATTCATGATATATTGTTCCTTATAGTTTTGGTTTGTCTAATGCAACCACTCCATATGTTTAACATCCTGGTTCCCTTGCTGTCCATGTCCTAGTTCATGAGATGGCAGGACAAGAAGTGTACACAGCATATGAAATGTGGATATACTATTAGTTAGTTCAGTGTGATGCTGATTTTTCTTTTCTTTTCTTTCCGTGTTTTCCTTGTAATGACCCAAGCTCACATTGCTTTTTTGGTATCTGATATGCATTGAGCTGACATGTTCATACCAACTGTCTGGTATGACTCCTGAATGAAAGTTTTTTCCTGAATGGTAACAGCTAGTTGATATCTTAGGACAATTATGGTAAGTTTGAGCTGTTTTCATTAAATAGACCTCTATACACTGAATCTACTCCCAGTTTTCTTTGCTTTTCTCCACTTTTGACTACTATGTGAAAAACAAGAATCCAAAGGGTCTGCTTTTAATCAGGAAATCTGCCAAACTTAGGAAGTCATGCACAAATGGTTTTTACTTTATACTTTTACTTTTTACTGGTTTTAAAAGATCATTGCTTTCTTTTAACCACAGTAGTGCATGTCTTTAGAGCATAAAACTAACCTGAATATTTGATGTTTTCTTGTAGAAAAAGAATCTTTTCTTACATACTACAATGAATATTGTACCTTTCTTTACTCTTGAAAAGCAGTGAAAGACCTCTCTTTGCCAGTTTTAAAGGCCAAAGTTCCCTTGAAAACAGCGGAAAAATATGCTAATATTACACCAAATTAAGCATGCACCTTTTGTTTCTGGTATTGTAGAAGTACCCTGTTTAATAAAGGAAACCGAACCACAAATGAGGTTAGACTATTGTAAATGAGGACATGTCATAATATCAAGGAGAAGGAGCAGGATCAGGCAAAGGAAACATATACATTAGTATTAGAAAGCTGTGAAACCTGGATCCAGAATGTTTTTGAAGGATGCTTTTGCTTGACAGACAAGAAGAAAAAGAGTTGCAGTACTTTCCTTACCTCTCATTCTGATTTTATTCTGCTCTACAGGAGCATCCTTAGTGCTGATGCCACTTTGTCTTCATTCTGTCTAACAGCATCTGGTAGGGACTCTGGACAGTAAATGCTGCCTTCCAGCACCTGGTCAAAGTGGTGTCCTGCTTCATAGTTAATGAATATTCAGAAAGCAGTAACACTCACTCCAAAATTTGGAGATGCTGTTGTGTCTTTGTACTGACAAACATGCATCTCTAGCTTCTGCCTCAGCTTCATATAGCCCAAGAAATGTATTTATTCCTTGCAGAACAAAGTATTCATCTATCGTGGGAAGGAATATGAGAGGAGAGAGGATTTCCAGGCACAGCTGATGAGTCAATTTCCCAGCGCTGAGAAGATGAATACCACCTCACCTCCTGGAGAGGAGGTGAAAAGTGCTCCTGGTCAATGTATCCTTTAATATGTGGGAGATGACAGAATGAAGGCGGGTTAGGGAGACCTTGTTTTTAGCAAGAGTTTACCTGTGTGGAACAAGAATTTCCTAAAAAGGAAGCAAGTTTATTAATGTGGCAGCTCAGTTTGCACTTTGATGTTCTTCATGTATTTTATGTTTTGTTCCTAAAGTGTTTGCTCCCTCCTGGTTTTCTCACAGTTCTAAGCACTCTGTCTCTTTCAGTCATCACGGAATCATGTAGGTTTGAAAAGACCCTTAAAATTGAGTCCAGCCATAAACCTAGTCAGCCACTAAGCCATGTCCCTAAGTGCCACTTATTCACGTTTCTAGCCAGAGATGGTGACTTGACCACTGCCCTGGGCAGCCTGTTCCAGTGCTTGACAACCCTTTCAGTGAAGAATACTCATTCAAGTCCATATATGGTTTACCTTTATTTTCTTCAGATGGCAAAACTAGTGATGAACACTTGAATTGGCTAAGTTTAAAGCAGTGATTTGTTAGGTACCTCAGATTCCTAGCTGTTATGTCTAGATACTAAATTAATGTCTTCCTTGAACATTGTTCAGACTGACACTGCACTTGGCTATCACCTGTATGTCTGGCAACAGAAATAGGCCTCAGACATTTTCCTAGGAAAACTAACTCATAAACATCATTGACCACCTTTTAAAATACCCCAAATTATTCTTATTTAGAAGTACTCGAACAGTTGCTTGGATGCATTATCTTTTTCTTCATGTTTTGATTTAAATCATTCCTGGCTGAGCAGATATGAAATCACCTGATTGTATCAGACATTTTTTTTGTCACATGTTGATTTTCCTTTATTAATTCTCAAGGTAATGGAACACTTCACATGCTCTCTTAGGTGTAGTCTAATAGAGCCTGCTGGAGAAGAAAAGAATCCTGCTTTCTGTTCACATGGTTGGGCCTTATTACAGGCTTTCCTAAAGTCCTACATTAAGCTTGAGAGCCAAGCTCTCATAAGTCTCATTGGTATCTTACTAATTGTATTTTTTTAAGATCATATGCTTCAGTCCTTTCTTAGAGTAGAATTGCTCAAATCTAACAGGAGATATGCACTACTTATGTACTTCAGAAAAATCTAGCCAGAGGACAGGAGTTTCAGAATATTGAAATACATAATATGATATATTTACTTACAAATACAGTATTCAGCTTAAAAAATAACACTTTTGTGGAAAAAAAACCTGGCGTAAAAGGACTGCTCAGTTACAGATTTCCCAGATGAAATGCTAAACATGAGGACATTACATATGCCTAAAGCTAAACAGTGAAACCCTTAACATCAGATGTTGTTGATGTTTTTTTTGTAAATTGGCAGGGCTTTAAAATTTAATGAATGATTCAGTGCAATAAATTTGGCTACAAACACTCAAGCTCAGTAAATAATAAAAATATACAGTTCAAAATGAATATTAATATATATTCACTGGTTACTAGTGGCAGATTTTTCCTTTTTGGCAAAGCAAGCAGCCCAAATGAAACCCTGAACCTTGTAAATATTTCATCAGGAAATGTCTTTTTTTATTATAATTCTGTTTTTCATTTCCCCCACAGCCTGCACTATTTCAAACCAATAGTCAATGACATGCCCTTAACTTGCACGGTTTCAGATATCCAGTGTTTTACAGTGCAACCAGTCCTTGAGGAGCAACCCAGATTCAAAAATAAGGCAGTACCTGATCAAATTATAAAGTAAGTGAATTTCTGTAGTAGATAACATAGTGAAAGGCAGTCCATGCTCCTAAACTGACCACCGTTACTCTGTGAATTCAGTCATTTGCCAATGGATCTTTTATTGTCTTAGTTAACTGACTTATGTATTCCCTAGGAATTTCATGAAAGAATATCTGCCACTTAAGGACTAGCATATGGTGACAGGGTGGGGAGGTGGAATCCATGCTTTGGGTCCGAGTTATTGTGTTTCCAACACAGCCTCTTAGGTAAATGATGGAAAGAGAGGTCTTAGAGGTGGCTGGCAGCACGACAATGGTTGAGTTGAAGGCTCTTGTACAACAGAATCTTGTTATGACTTGTTTTCCAAGTGCAAAAGACATTGGGCAAAATGGTTTCCATTTGTACCACGGTCAAGATTTTGTAAAGGAGAAAAGGAAATGAATTGTCCAAATTATTTTGAGACCAGACTAGCTAACCTTTGTAGAACTGCTTGAACTTACTACATGCTCCTAATTAAGTGTTCTAACTACACATCTGAAAAGTGATAGTTCATTCCAATTGCTGATGCCAAAACTGCGTACAGTAACTACTGGAATATTGGCTGACTTCAAGCTTGTGAGACTTTTGCCTCCAAATCCATCAATATCTAAAGGGGTATTATAAGATGGAGAGAGACTCAGGCATATAGTGACACAGTGACGGAACTGTACAGCAGTACCTTCCACTTCCTTTTCTTTATTGATGCAGATAACCTTAGTAGGTTGGATCAGAAAGCATATGTTCCTATGAAATACCATACCATAAGCTTGCTTAGCTCAACTGTTTGGGGTGCCTCCATTTGTTTCTTCCTGTAGGTTTCCAAAACATGGCTTGCTTTTACTGTAAAATATTTTATTTTCTCCTCAAAATTAGCTTTTACTTAAAATATAATTAATCTTTAAGGACAAAAATTGAAAAAACAAAAAGAGAGGGTTGGGGTTTTTTTGCAGAGGACAGAACTGTGCAATCTCTGCTTTTGAATCAGCCAGTGCTAAAAGCCGAGGGGTTACAAGTTCAGTGGAAATACGTGCTCATAGGGATTAGGAATGATTCATTAGCTAAACAGAATAGACCATAACATGAATTTGCAACAGATTCTCTACACTGATGTCCCCCTCTGTGAGTATTTATATACATTTTCTTGTCTGTCACAAAAAATTGTTAGTAATGGCTTCAAATGTTTAGTTTCTTGAATAACTCTAGTTCTGCACTGTGAGCAGAATTGCTAGGCGTGATTAAACTGATGTGGCATGTGCTGTGGAGGAAAAACCCCACGTATTTCATCTCAGGTGAATAGAGCCACTCTGTTCAGCCAGCTATTTTGAACAAAATATTTTCCTTTTCTATGTCATTCTAAAGCAGGCAAGCAGTGTGCATGCCACACCAAGAGATAGGAAAGCAAAAATCTTTTCTAGACCTTCTGCTGGAGGTTTTAACATAACTACACCCAGTCACAAGCTGAAGTTTCATACTTGTAAAATACTGTGTGTTGACCCTGATTTATAGATAAATAATTGTCTCCTGAGTTTTCAGTAAAGTGTCCTTTTTCTGAGCAGTAAAGTTGCTTTTAATTAAAACCTCGGCTGCGTCAAAATGAAATATATCACTGAGATACCAAGATCCATAAATTTCTGAATTCTGTATTTTACAATAGTTTTTTTTATTCTTCCAGTTTTTACAAGTCCAATAATGTGCACCTGTTCCACTACTCAAGACCAGTCAGAAAAGGATCTGTTGACCCTGAAAATGAATTTGCTGTAAGTAGATGAGTGACAGGGTGATGGATGAGGTTTTGGTAGCTGCGACTGAATTCTGATCTAGATCCTTTCTTAGTCTCAGATCACTCCTTACAGACACCCTAACTTTAGGGTCTAGTTCAAAAAACTAAACACAAGGTTTTTCTATTTCAGCATTACTTCTGTGTACTTACTCAGTGATACATCCCTGTTTCAGTTGCAGGTAAACATTATGTAGTGAAGTGTGTTCAACACGTTTGTGTTAAGCAGTAACATTTTCTGGTACAGATTTTCATTATGAAACAAGATGCCGTATAAATGAATCTCAAATGGTTTGCGCCTTGTAGCTGACAGCACTTGAGTCAGCTGCCAGCTTGGCAATGAGAGGTATGTGTTGACTGCCTTCATCAGTCCTCCCAAATCCAGACAGACTGCAGTACTACCTGTGTCAGTTTTTATTCCCATGCCCTATGGTGTAATACTGAGAATGGTGTTTGTTGTTTAACTATTCTAGGAAATCTGCAACACCATATATTATTTTTCAGTGTTTTACATAAAAATGTGGTAAATTTCTATATTGTAATTTCATAGATACCTGATACTGTATAGCTTGTCATGAAACCATGTCATCCAGTCCTTAAGGTTAAAGCTGTGCTCTTGGGATAGTGGTGGGAAAAGCTATTTATTTAAAAGAACGAACCATTTCAGTTCTGTGCGTGTTGATTAGTCCTGTCAACAGTTTCACTTGAGGAGCTTCTCACCCGCTGTTAAATTCAATATTTCAAGTGCAAACTCTACCTTGACATCTCAGCTTTGCACTGTATTACCAAGACTCATGATGCACATCAACTTCCTTTGCAAACCAGAGAGTTTTGAAACCATTTATGAATATACCTTGGAATTGTTTTACAAAACCTACATCATTAATGTTTTCACTGCTGATGACAGGAGAAAATATTCATACTTGCTTCAGATAGGTGAAGTTAGATGAGCTGATACTGGTAAAATAAGGAGTAATAGCATAAATGAACTAGTGGCATTTTAAAATACCAACAGCTATTCTTGTTCAGAAGAAGAAAAGAAAGGAGCAGAAAAGGGTAAGAATGCTGGCAAGTTGTTGCAGGGGTATTACTGGGTTTAATTGCAGAAATATGTGGAGGGAGGAAGAATAATCTGGGTAGAGGTGGGAGTAGGTCATTTAGTTGTGGTCATTCAATCTGTAATGATAAAAATAGCAATAGATACCAAAAATGCAAAAGTAATTTTCTTTTTCCTCTGCTTTGTGCTACAGATGACGTAATCTGAAACCAGATTAATGATTTGTGCAGATTGCTGTGCTCGATTCATTTTGTAAAGTCCTTTAATGCAAAGATGTGCATATAGTTTCCATCTACATGCTTAGACTCTGACATTCCAGAAGGCAGGAAAGATTAAAGTTTAAATCCTGACATACCATTTTCTCCCTGCTATGTTTTTTCACTAGTCTATGTGGATTGAGAGAACATCGTTTGTTACAGCATACAAACTTCCTGGGATTTTACGATGGTTTGAGGTTGTCGCCATGTCACAGGTGTGTATTAACATGCTGAGAACTCAAAAAACATGTATCTATACACATCCTCATTGTACAAAATTGTGAATTTATCACACAAGGCTATTTTAGTTACTTATTTTTATATCTACAAAACTGTAACTACTTACATTTTATCTTTCTATTGCTAGGATCAATGTACCTTACACCTGATTTATAGCTTCAGCACCAAGTCCTAAGAGAATTGAACAAATCTCTGTTGGTTTGATGAATATTAAGAATGTTGTGCATATACATGAACAACAGTTTCATAAAACCAAAAAGACCTTTTTATCACTTTGTAAACCTAAGAATTTTTTTGTTTCTTTATAGACTACAATCAGTCCTTTAGAGAATGCCATTGAGACTATGTCCATGACGAATGAAAAGATTCTGATGATGATTAACCAATACCAGAGTGATGAGAACCTTCCAATCAATCCACTTTCTATGCTTCTGAATGGAATTGTTGATCCAGCAGTTATGGGTGGCTTTGCTAAATACGAGAAGGTAAGAGCTTTTAAGTCAATGCAAAGAACATATTCAGATACAGTATACCATAATCCTCCTACATCCTTCAAAGTGGCAGTGAAATGTGGACTGGGACTATGAAAGCCGTAACTCCAGTGATTAAGAGATCCTCATATCCTGGTCACACCTGTCTTTGAAAGCAGAAACTATCAACTAGAGTAACTGAAGCTCAGTATTAATTGCAGTTATGAGAGATTTCACATGTTTGTGGGACAAAATACCCCTTTTGTGGCTAAATAGGCTCTCACACATCAAAAGATTTGGCCTGGAGTAAACGAACAACTTTATCCTACAGTAGGTCTGGAGTATTTAGATGTCAGTTATCAATCAAACTGTCACCAGGTTTCCTCAGTAACGGCAGTTTCTGTGTGGCAGGTTTTGTTGTAAAAAATGGGAACACAAATAAAAACTGTTCTGGCAATACATGGAAAATAGAATGTCTTTTGGAACTGAACTGTAGAAAATTTGTCCCTAAGGCCACCTTGTGAAGGTGCAGCAGGAGAGAAAACAGGAATGCTAAAAACTCATATAAATTTAAATTCTAAATTATTTAAGTTTGAGATTAAAATGGACGTGAGGTCACCCAACAGCTGCAGAAAAAGCAAGGGCCATGCCCAGTAGTAGGCTCAGTACATCAGACAGACTCAGTGCTGAAACAATGCTATATGTACGTGTGTATATATATATATATATGTATGTACACACAAGAATTATATGTGGTAAGCATGAGCTATTCTGGAGGAGTATGGCTTATGCTATGTTAGTCCTCAAGTATCATTTGTTTAGCTATTTGCCAGTCACGGACTAATAGCTACATTCTTCTTTAGTATGTGGGGGATGAGATCTTTGAGCAGCAAAAGGCAGAATGTACACAGTGTCTGGCTCTGCTTGATGGCAGAGAGATTCCTGTCTAAGGCTGACTTGTATCAGTAAGTAGGGTACTTGAATAAAGTGATCATTTATCCATGTAAATCATTGTACTCCAAATATGCAGCTCTTTTTATTTTGAGTGCAAGCTTAATAAAACAATAACTGGGTTTCATAGTAAGGGTCTTAGACTCAGAAGTGTTGGACACAGACTGAATACATTTTACCAAAACAGAGCACCTCAGTCCTCAGCTGGTACGATAAGGAATTACTGTTTGGTTGAGGAGCATGCATATGTCTCTCTGGTTTGATGGCCAATGTTGTGGTCACCAGTTGGAGTCACTGCAGTAATGACTGATCTCTTTTACTGTCAAAATGATGGACTGAATAATTTTTTTTTTGTCTAAGGCTTTCTTTACAGATGAATATAGCAGAGATCATCCACAGGATCTGGAAAAGCTGAATAGACTCAAAGATCTAATTGCTTGGCAGGTAACTTCTTACTGACAGCAGTCATCTGAGCCTTCATCAGCTATTCCTTTTTCTGCTCTTTTCTATCAGGAGAACGTAGCATTTAGACGACTCATTTTTACCATTTCTTTTTTTGGGGGGTAGTGGGGTGGGGAAGGGTGTGTTGGTTGTTCGGGGTTTTATTACTGCTTCCCCGAAGCAGGGAGGGGTAGAAGAATGAGATTCTTGTTACAAATTTCCCTGCCTAGTTCTGTGATGAGTTCATAGAGTTTTTTGAAAAAGGATTCATAGTAAAAGACTCTCTCTTAGGCTAAACGTTATGTTTCAGAGTATATATAGCTGTAAAAGGACTATCTATCTATTATCCTATTTAGATACTAGTAGTAGCAGCAATGACTTCAGTTCTTTCAATTTTAATGTACATAACAGGAAGCATGTATTACTGACCCATTCAGATCACTGCTGGAATAGCACCAGCTTTAACTCCTTACCCTGTGATGTGGCACGTGATTGATGACACATTCTTGGGGATCTAAGTGATCCTGTCCTTCAGGTTTTTTAAAATCCATGCCTACACTGGAGAAATGGCTTAATTAAAAGAATCACATCATATTTCCTGAGGAGTGTCATCATTATTATAGTGTCAGTTGTTCGATGAAATGCTGCCAAGAGTCAGGGGTGTTACCCATAAATCTATTTATGTCTCAGGGAAAGGAGTAGGCCAGAAAAGCACTTTGTAGAACACATCATTTGGAATGGTTCATACTGTGGGCTACAATTATAGTTCAAAGGGCCAGGATTTCAAACCCAGGTTTTATTTCTGGAGGTAAACCAGAGCATGACAAAAGCCATAAGCCTTCATGAATTTCTGGGGAAACAAACAGTTGCAAATGTCAGAAATTCTCTTGGGAAACAACTTTCCTAGAAGTGGGTGTTCCTTGGTTTCTGTTTGTTTGTGGGGTTCGTTGGGGTTTTTTTGCACTAGAAATTGAATGCTAGTTGCTCTCAGGAGTTACATTCATGCTCAGCGAACCTTCAAGATTGCTGCTACCTGCCTTTCGTGTGACAAATAGCATGGAAGGCCATTAGTAAGTATTTATAAGCTATATCTCCATGGGAAAACTGAATATTCTGCCTATACTAGCAGCACCAAGGTTATCTGTTGTCTTGGTTTGGGTAATTTATTTGTCTATTTATTTATTATTTATACATATATAATTATATAACCAACTCTCTCTATATATATATATAACCAATAACATATATAACCAATCCTGCAGGAACCCTTTTGTCCTCAAAGAGGAAAATCCATCTATAGGAGGTGTTAGCAGAAAACCCCCTCTATTTTTACTGAGATTCAAGAGCAGATGGCTTTCTTTATTGACCTAAGCATTTCTCATGATAATGGAGGAAAGAAAAACATGACCTTAGAAATCATCAATTCTATTTGCATTATCTAGTCCAAATAGAAATTATTACTATCTATATTTATATTGATGCTTGTCAATTTATACCAGTGCTGCGAGGGCTGGAGCAGTTCTGCTCTGGAGCCAGGCTGGGAGAGCTGGGCTTGTTCAGCCTGACAAAGAGAAGGCTCCTGGGAGACCTTAGAGCAGTTCCTAGTTCCTAAGGGGGCTACAAGAAACCTGGAGAGGGGCTTTGAACAAGAGCCTGTAGGGACAGGACAAGGGGAATGGCTTTAACCTGCCAGAGGGGAGACTGAGATGAGCTCTTAGGCAG
>JANHGB010057235.1:0-43317 GCA_026283785.1 Coracopsis vasa
CCCAATGTTTGAAAGTCCCACCACCCATTGCTCTCAGTGTAGTTTTTAACAGCCCATTATACCGTTCGATTTTCCCCAAGGCTGGTGCATGGTAGGGGATATGATATACCCACTCAATGCCATGCTCTTTGGCCCAAGTGTCTATAAGCCTGTTCCGGAAGTGAGTCCCATTGTCTGATTCAATTCTCTCTGGGGTGCCGTGTCACCACAAAATCTGTTTTTCAAGGCCCAGGACAGTGTTCCGGGCAGTGGCATGGGGCACGGCGTACATTTCCAGCCATCCGGTGGTTGCTTCCACAATTGTAAGCACATGGCGCTTGCCTTGGCGGGTTGGTAGGAGTGTGATATAATCAATCTGCCAGGCCTCCCCATATTTGTACTTCAGCCATTGTCCTCCATACCAAACAGGCTTTAATTGTTTGGCTCGTTTACCCTCTAGTTTGAGACTGCTGGCACCATTGTGTCAGCATTGGAGCATTCAGGTGATGATGTGCTCACCTGGAAGACGGCTGAAATCCTTTTGCATATTCCACAGCTCAGTCATGGACAGGGATCAGGAAGTTACCTCTTGTTCTTCCTCTTCCTCTGTTTCTTCTGCCTGCTCTCATTCTGGTGTTGTTCCCTTCAGTTCTGGCATTGACCCTTCTTCATCTTCCTTCACTCCACGAGTTGTTTTTTGTTTCCATTTCCTCTTGTATATAAGGGCAACTGATAGTAGCACAGATTGGTCCTTTGGTTCAGCTGCAGTGCCTCAGAAATGTCCCTTCAGAAATGTGCCTGTGTGCTGGACACAACTGATATTTCTGTTAAATATATTTTCTGCTGATGATGCATACTGTAAATGTTATGAAACATCCCCCCAGCTAATTTTGGTGAAATAAGTTTGTTCAGACACACAACACATATATCAGAAAAGTAATAAAAGATGGGCACAGTGTTATTAAGCAGTGTTTTCATGTTAGCATTGTGAGGAGTTTGTAACAGGATCTAAACAAAACCATTAGTCACTGATGGAACCATTAGTAGAAATAACATCACTTCAAGTCCTTTCAGCATTTCTTGGTACACAGATAATAAGAGACTTCAAAATGCACTTTTAAAGTTCATTTCCAGACAAATAAACTCTCCTACAACTGGCTATATACCTTCAATGGCAGACTTTTTCATTTACCAGAACTTGAAACATATCTGACCCTTGCTAAAGCAAAACTGAGCTCAGCAAAGATTGGGAGCTGGTAAACACAGATGTACTGCAGGCATAGAAACTTCTCACTGACTTTCAGCTTTGGCTTCAGTTTGATGAATTAAGACAACTTCAAATTACAGAATAAAATTAACTTCATTCATACATCGCTTTGTACCATACTCAAATCTTTTTCAAGTCACACATTTGAGGTTAAAAGCATAAGCTGGGTAAGAGAGGACTCTTTCTTCAATCCCGACTAGCTTGGTTTACCTTATATTGTTTCACATTTTTAAATCAGTGGCAATTTGAAGTAGCGAATTTACCTGGGGGCAAGTGTCATTTTTGTTTCTTAATAACAGTCAGATCAAATCTAAAATCAGATCAAAGGATAGAACAAGCAGATAAAAGCAACCAAGCAGCTGCTCACCAAACTGATTTATAACTGTTTCTGCCAAGGGCTTGTATGTCCTTCATAGCTCAAGAGAGCTGGTCAGGAAAAAAGGCAGCATAACACTGGCTCAACCACCAGTCCTCACTTACCACTTACTCTGTTTATTCTGTGACTCAGAGAGATAAGAAAAGTAGGGTAATTACCAGAGACCATAATGCTAGCAGCAGACCGGAACATTTTGCATTATACCACAACATAATCACAACTTTGCACTGAAGTAGCTATGGTAGTGCCTGTAATGCAAGGAGTTAAACTGTCATTTATTATGTTAGATAGTCAGATTGGCCGTAGTTCGCAATGTAGCAGTTTGGAGTGTGTATATAATAATGGCAGGTCATTTATCATACGCACATAAGTAAGAGCAATGGGTTTTGCACCAGGGACAGCTGAAATCCGTGTAGTCATTTAACTCTTAGGCTTGAGCAGGGCTGAGCTGTCATGCCATGATTTCAGGCAGTGCTGTTGGTCTAGAATCCTTGCGATGTGGGCTCCACAGCTTTCCTGCAGTGAGTGTGGGGAGGCAGTGTACTTCTAGGGACCTTTGCCCCTGGGATCCTGCTGGATCTGGTTCCTTATCAAGCATATGTCTGAACTAAGCTGGCACTTTGTTAAAAATGTCAACAGATTCAGTGGTGCATAGTCCTTTTTCTCTTCAATTTGCCTACCAGGTTTAGGGAGGTGATGAAACAGAAGGGTGTGCTGAAGGCATTAAGGCTAAGACTAACATAGTTCACAGTGCAGGGTCGGTAGAGATGAAGTGGCTGGGTTTGGTGAGCCATGGATTCGTACTAAAGCAAGTCTCTAGGCACAGCAGGTCCAGGCAAGCGATTCTTCCTCTCTGTCCCCTGCAGTGAGACCACATCTGGAGGGCTCCCCAGTATGAGAAAGACATCGCCACACTGAATGGAGTCCATTGGAGGGCACCAAGACAGGCAGGGGCTGTAGCACATGAAGGGTGAGGGAGAGGTGGGGAAGCTTCTAACCATCGTAAGATCTGATGATGATGGGAGCTTACTGCTCTCTTCAGCTACCTGCTTAGAGGACACACAGAGAAGGAAGACAGAGGTGCATATGATGGGACAAGGAGTGACTTACACAAGCTGCAACATAGGAAATTTGTAAAGTAGTAACAAATGTGTCTCTAAGCATGGGGTCTGAGTCTAGTATAAAAAGGAAATAAGTAATGAGCACATACTCCATTTAATGTCCTACTTTGAAAACAGACCACACTGACAAGAATATGGACTATAGTGCTCAGCTGTAGTATAAGTATCCACTATCTGGCTTTCGTCCTCTCACGACAATGCTTTGGAAACCGTGCCAATGTATTAGCAATTGAAATAACATATTAACATTGCAAAAGCAGAGTTTATTGAAAACCACTCACAGGCACCCCAGCTGTCCTGCATCAGCCAAATGTATGACTTGCTGGTAAAGTAAAACACACTCTGGGCAATGGGAACCAGCATGTCAAGCAAGATAGTCTCTCTGCCTGTGGAGACATGGGTCTGAGGATGACTGTCTTTCCTGTACTTCTAGAGCAACACATAGGAATGGAGGAGATACAGGAGTAAGAAGCGCAGGACTAAGAAACTGAAGGAGGATACAGGAAAGCTATCAAAACCATCCAGGCTGCAGAAGGCTACTTGAGAACTGGCCCTGAGGTAAAATCTGTGCTGCAGTCTACACCTTCAGCCCAGTATGCAAGCATACAAGCCCAGTTCAGACTGTGTCTGTGATAGAGAGATGTTGACATATCAGGACTGTACTGAGCTTCCACTCATCTTGAAGGAGTGGCAGATCTGCCTTTGGGAGACCGTTCAAAATAGGGATACTTTGATTTCTTTCCCCAAATGCTATGTGGGGTGTAGCAGCACGGATTGCTTGCCAAAAGTGGGCTGGTTACCAGCCCCATACACAGTTATCTCGACAACTTCTGCTGTGCAAGTAGAAAAGGAATCATCTTCCCTCCACAGAACTCTTCTGCTTGGCAAGTGAGATTCTTGGGAAAGGTACCAACAGCATCAGCTTTTTTCCTATGCTTTCATGCTCAATTATTAAAATATATTGAGCCTCACTGAATAATTAATTCACTTTGTTTATGCCATGAGAGAGGGCAGCTGTTGCCTTGGAACGGCTGCGGATAACTTTCAAAAGACAGGGTATGAGGAAGGAGGACATTTCTGAGCCTGGTCAGTGGCACGGAGCAGCCAGGGATGGCTGGTGTTTCTGCCCACACTCCTGTTTGCATCTGTTTGAAGCAGGACTACTCTGCTGAAATAAAGGTCCTTTATTTTCAAAGGCAAAGTTTTCCTAACAAAAAATAACCTCAAATGATCCTTCACAGTCAAGGTAGAAATGAGTTTTATAAAACCTAGAAGTTCTTCTTTGCCATCATTACTTTCAGAACCATTTCAATTTTGAAGGAAGCTTGGTATAAACACCAGTATATATTTGACTTTGCGGAGACAGAAGTGGTTCAGATGTGCCTGCCGCCTGCACTGATGAACACCCAGTATCGCTGCCCCAGTTACAGCAAAGTAGACCTTGCAGGAGGTGGAAAAATCAAGTGAGTTTTGCCAAGCCAGAGGCCAAGCAGTGTGGGCTTCCTCAGAAATCAACCAATAGTGCTGGAAAAATTCTTCTGACAAGTCACTACTCTCTCCCACCTCCCAGAAAATACCTTCTTCAGCAGGCACTTTGCCTGCCCCTGCCTTTCCTCTGTTGGTCTTCCAGTTACCACTGGACCATCTTGGACCATCTACTATGTTCACAGTCGCATGTTAGCACCTTTGAATGGCTCCTACTGACTCTGCAGCCTTCTGGTGACAGATGCTGTGACAGCAGCAGTGGAGACAAGTGCCCTATGATCCTTGTCTTGTTGCAGGATAATCCCCCAGGAAATGGATCTTATCTAGGAGCCAGCTGGGGAAAAAATGTGTCTTATATCTCGGGAGGGTAAGCAGGTTTCTCCTGGCAGTGGGAAGTCATGTACCAATAATGGTGGGAAAATTCCTCATCTTGGGAGGAGGCAGGAGGAGCTCAGTCTCTCTCCCAGCAGCTCTGCAATGCCTGGGCTGACCTAGACAGATTGATCCAGAACATCCCTGACATATCCTTTTCTGCTGTGGAATAGGAAGCAGGAGCAGAAAACGTCCGTGACAGACACCTCTAGAAACACTGGTAGGAAGCAAATCAGGGGTTCTGCTGTTCTGGCAGTAAGAACCCCTTTAGAGAAAGCTGAAAATGTGTATCAAACCAGAGTCAACCACAGTGATTTGAGCCAACTATGAAAGAGCCTCTGTGCGCTCCTCTGCTCCTGTGAACACTTTGACCATACCTATTTCCTCACATAAAAAAGCAGAACATGGATTCAAATGGCCATCACTAGGAAGGCTTTTTTGAGGAGCTGATCAAACTGACACAGCCTCTGCTGCATGGACAGGACCATAGAAATGCATTTGCAGCATCACAGCAGGTACCAGATGCTGATTCCTCACAGCTGTCCTGTTCTGTTTGCTCTCCACCATCCTTTCAAGGCAACCTTTGTGAAACAGGGAAACTATGACATTGCTGTGGCACCTCTGTTGGCTGGAGAACATCTGTGATTGTCCTTCAGCTCTGCAGGGCAGGGTAACCGGCAACAACCAGGGCAAAACTTTATATATCATGTGATCCCGGGGTCAATATAATGAAGTTCAGGATCAGCCAGTTTGAAGAATGACACCAAAAGCCCTCATTACAAGGTGGGAAGGTATTTGCTGAACAATAGCACTGCTGAGGAGCACCTCAGGAAATCATAAACATCCACCTGCTGCCGCAGCAGTGGACAAGGCACATACCTCGAGTGAGCATCATTATCGCACATCACATCAGGAGGGAACTATTTCCTCCCATTCACTGCTGATGAGATTGCATATAATTGCTTTCTGGCTCAGGCCCTGAGCAGAGGATTCAGGGACAGGATACTCCAATGCCAAGAGGCTTGAGAAATCAATCATCTAAGGATCTTTCCACTCAGCTTAACATCTACAAGGCCATTCATTCAGGCAACACCTTCATTGATTTAACTGGGGTGTTTTGCTTGGAAGAGGTTTTTAGCATGCTGGAGATACAGCCCGCTGGAGCTGGGGGACACCCCACTGCTTGAAGAGGACTTTACAATGAAGAGAGTGAAAGCTCCCAGGACTTTTTTCCAGTCAGAAATGAGAAAATAATGATACCCTCCTCCATCAACCAAAGTGTCTGTCAGCAGCTGTGGGCCTTGATAAAAGCCCCATTCTTACCTGTCTGTATCTAGTACCATTAGTTTTGCAGCTAATAGCTGATAGATATATCAGTCAAGATTAGTCAAGCTGTCATGCAGAGTGCAAATTCTTCCTGTTGGAGAAGCTTTATTTTAGCCCACTTTGCCCCTGGGAAATGCTGCAGGCTTGGGTTTTGATTTCTGGAAAGAAAGTTTCAATTAAAAGTTTGAAGGAGTCTCTGGTTTGTAGGAGCTGGTTAAATACTCCCTGATCCTTGCTAAGTATTTCCTGCAGGCCTCTCCTGCAGGATAGTGAAAACAATACTCGGGAGGCTTCTCACTGACAGTTACATACTTTTCAGCTGGTGGGGAGTGAGTGGCAATATTTACAGGAGGCTAATGCTGTGCCCTGTGTTTCTGTGTGCAGTGTTTCTGCAGACACCAGGTACCTGACCTCACACCGCCAGCTACTGAGCATGGATATGCTGAAGTCTGTGCCCTCACCAGCTGTGCTTTTTGTATTGGAAGGGGCTTACCAGGGTGAGGGGCCAAAATACAGCCTTTGAGCAAGAGTTGAAGTTCAGGGCTGGTGAGCATGAGAAGAAAAATAACCCCTGAAAAGAGTTTATTTTTTGTTGAAATCTAAGGAAACTGAAGTGTATGCAAATACTGATGAAATCTATACAGAGAATACAGCAACATCCTGCATAAAGCTGAAGCTTTTCATCCTCAAGGACTCTGATTTTTCTCTATAAATGTGGAAGTCGCATTCAGACCAGATTCACGCACTGTATTCACATCGCATACTGATGAGCAGAATAAATCTCTGAGCCTCGCTGCTGAGAGCAGGATGCTAACAATTAACCTGAGCAATAGCAGCAGGTCACATTTTTAATGTTATGCCATTGTCAAGCAGTTCCTATGCTGTGGGTCACAGGTCAGCTGGCACTCAGTGGCATATTAAGTTGGATACCATCTACCTCATCTCCATTCTGCTTTCAGGGACAGACTTGAAAATAAGGTATTCTTTTGCCAATGAGAAGTATTAATGGTTGAGTGCGGCCTGCTGTAGGAGGCATAAGGTTATCGCTATCATCCTTGTGACCATTCCTAATGTTCCCAGTACATCCACTGTGCACATAAACTATGCTAATAGTCAGGGAGATAGAGTTTTCATGTATGATGGCTTTCATCTGGTTCTGTCCCTCCCCATGGTGGGTTAGCTGTGGTGGGAGCAAAGCATCCTTTGACCATGACAGAGGCTTGCTCCAAACTCAGCTTTCATAGTTATGCTGAAAAAGGAAATCAACAAATCCTCAGCATAGGACTAGTTGCTGGGTGAAAACCTTAGAAGAGAGGCAGGCTGCATGTGTAAGCTCCTGGTACAAAAATGTCTTTCGGTACAACAGGCTTTTAGAGTTTGGAACTAGTGACAGAGTGCTTTTATGGGGATTTTTCATAGGTGTGTTTGGGGAGGAACAGAAAGAGGGAAAGAATATCTGCCATATGAAATCACAGACATACAAAAAAGAGAGCAGGGCACTATTACTAGAGTGGTTTTTGTGGTCACATGAGAAAAAACAGTGCACATAATTTGCAAATGATAGACCACATGATTCCCCCGGGTGTTTTTTTTGGTGTTGTCATTTTTAAAAGTTACTGGTTTATTCTCAAATGGTTAAAAATTAAATAAAACAGAGACAGAAATTTTGGTTTTTAAACTGTTTTCTTTGGGGTTCAGCTGTGTTGATTTTCCCAATCTAATTGGTGCGGTCTCTGCTGAAGCATCTTTCATTGGCCAGTAAGCCTCTCTAGATATGAAACATTAAAGTATCTTTCCTCTTTTTCTCTCCTTTTAATTTTTTTCTTTCTTTTCTTTTCTTTTCTTTTCTTTTCTTTTCTTTTCTTTTCTTTTCTTTTCTTTTCTTTTCTTTTCTTTTCTTTCCTTTTCTTTCCTTTTCTTCTTTTCTTTTTTTTCTTTATTTTTGGTTTGTTTTGGTTTTTTTTTCCAACTCACAAATATTCTGCAATGGTTATAACCAGATATCTCAAATGCACCTATAGAAAATCTGTGTTCAGTGCAACATCAGCTGGCAAAGGAAATGGGCACTACTGAAACAGTCTAATCCCTGAAGTGACATATTTTGGCAAAGAAAAGCTCCTTATTTTGGGCTTAGAGATGAATGTTTTGCCAAGTAGAAACTGTTCATTTGTCTATTAGGGTTCTGTGGATCAGAACTAGGGACATTCTCTTGGTGCTGTAAACTATCCACAAAATGTCACAGCAACATTCTACTTTGCGCATATTAATGCTAAGACTTAAACTGTTTTGCCACAAAAAAGGAAATGGCAGGCTTGGTTTTATAAAGTAATAATTCTCAATTAAATAAAACATTCTGCCTAAACATAGCGTGCAGATTCACAGAGGGGAAAAAGGTACAAGGGATCTTTCCTCTTCCACTTTAACACTAGTCAGTCCAAATGGGGAATGAAATTCTGCAGAAGCCTGTAATTTCCCTAAAAGCTCCCTGACTGAAAATGCATCTCATACTGATGTCTTCGTGTTTTCTTTGTGTACTTAGCAAAGCAGGCAGACACAGAGATGACAGGGGGGATTTGTCCCTAGCTCATTGCTTAATCATTTAAGTGGATACACCAGCTACCGTATTTTATTCAAAGCTTGAGGTCATTTATACTTTCATGGGCATGACAATATAATACGTTGGAATTTTCCACAGATACAAACTGTTCCATCGGGATCTGGCTCTTGCTGCAGTAGAGCTGAGACTTTTTCACTGTTAAAAACTATTACCAGCTCTGTTATCAGTAACCTTTAGGCAGGCAAAGTCGCAGGCCAAGCTAGCGCAACCTTCTTTTCATCTGACTTTGTAAACAGTTATTAATTATTATAATTAAAATGCTGTCAAAAAGTGTTTCATAAAGACAACATTTACACCATTTACACATCCTGTGAAGGATATTTGAAGTGAAAGAGAAAAAAATAGTCTCACATTTTAGTAATAGCAACAGAAGTTCAAGTCAGTGAATCTGGGGAGTCATTCATAAAAATGCCATCAGAGGGACTTGATTTTAACCTCTTTGAACCTTCACAGCTTCTACTCTCCTGCTTTTCCTGAAGGTCCTGGTATTTGCAGGCAGCACTGTCCCTGCCTACTGCAGCAGCAAACACAGGCTTACGCTGTCTTCTAAATGCCTGTGTAGAAGCTACTCCCTGCAGGAAGGAGCCTTTGAAAAAAATGAATATTTTTAATATCGCAAAACAATTTGTGAAAGAAAATAATTCCCTTCCTCTTGCTGTGCGAACATAGTCCGCAATTTTATTGTTAACTAACGGCTCTCTGGAGGCTCTTGTGTTATATTTTGCAACGTGTTGGGGGTGGGTATAAAGTACTCCCTTAAGCAACCAATGCTGTTGCTCTATCAGGAATCTGTACAGCCATCAAACATGTCCTAAAGCCCCCAAATTGTTTATTTTTATGTTCCATTCAATTCTTTTGGTTCAAACAGATGAGAAGAAACTCTGCTCCTTGAGCCAAGCCAGCACACACAAGTCCAAAGCCAAAGTATTTCTCAGGGTTCAAGGACAGACCCTTTGCTCTTTCCCTGCTTTCACAGAACTGTTTCTTCCACCCCAGTACTGGGTGCCAATGATGCCACTGGGTGGGTGCTGCAGTAAGCTGCAGTTTGGCACAGCACGGTGCTGGGCAGCAGTCCTCCTTCTCCTTTCGTTATATAGCAGGCACAGCACTCCTGAGGAGAGAGCTACCAGGTGAGCAAATGTGTCTGCTGCGGACTCCAGCAGGCAGGATTTTTCACTATTCAGTGCTAACTGGCCAGAGCTGGGATTTAATTTTGTACAGTAGACATATGGGAGTCAGGGCAGCATCTGTGTTATTGCTGTCTGCTCTCTGGCAGCCCGGCAGCTACAGCTTTAATCCGAGAGAAGCTGCTGCTAAGCATTTGAGGTCCTTATTTTCTTTTCAAGTGGGTCCCCACAGCTTTCAAACAGAATGTGGGGATTTACCCAGGTGTTTCTTCTGTTTTTTAATGACAGAAGGCCAGGCAAGAAGGCATCCACCTTACCTGGACCTGTGTATATTTAGAACTGCAGAGCAAGCGTGTATCTGTCGTCAGATAATGTCCATGCTTGGTCCTTAAGCAAGAATAGGTACAGCAGTAAAGAGTGTGTTAGATAAACACAAGAAAAGTGTGCAGCTAGCTGCAGGCATGATTTGGGGAAAACAGTATGTGAAAAGCTGAATGAAGTGTTTTTTCTCCCCCCTGATGAAAGAAAGGGTGTGGAGGAGGAGGAGTGGAAAGCCATGCTGTTTGCTGTTGTCACCACAGGGCATTTCCCAGTAGACATTCTCTCAGGGAAAAGCAGCACTGGAATTTGGCCATGTCATAAGCCACCAAGCTGGGACCGTTCCCAGCAGGGGATCCATACCTTGTTGTCCCGCTGATTACAAGTCTCTGGTGTGATACAGATTCTGCCGCTCATTCTGGAAGAGCAACACAGTGATCCGGTAAACTGAAGCCAAAATGATTTTCAAGGTGGCCTCAATTTTAAGTTACCTAATATCTTCCAGATCTCCCTGCTTTGTATGAGCTCAGTGAGGCCTCAAAACGCAGCTGAGTGGTGCAATCTAGACCTGGAAATGGTGTTCTCCTCATGTCAGCTGGGATTACTAAAATGTTCTGCCATGTCTTACACTGTTCCTTGGGAAGAAAAAGTCATCTCACTGTAGGTGTTTCTGCTTTCTTGATATTGAGTCGTCACTAGGTTTTTATTTCTTCAGTTTCAGTCCACTTAATCTGAGCAGTTTTGACCTGAAGTGATGTGACTCCTGAATTAGGAAATGACAAATTCCTGCCAGAAGAAAAAATTAAAAATTCTTCTTAAGAAAGCGTAAAATCGATTAAAAGGACTTGACAGAAGTTTCTGCATTAATGCACATGAAATGTCTATTAATACGCATTGTACTTACATTGGAAGTTTAATCATCATTGAACCTATAGATGAAAGGGATAGCATGTTATTTTCCCTTTTATTTTAGGGAATTTACATCAGATGCAGCTGATGCAATACAAGCTGGTATCACACAGAGATCTTCTGGTATCTATGGTACCAACAAATAAACAGGACTTACTTTTATACAAACATATAAATGCAGCAAGCACTATTTAAACTACCTTATGCAGTGAAGATGGGAAAGGAATGTAAAGGGAAAAAAACGTGTTGTGAGATAGTCTTCATATGTTCTAAAATTCCTTTTGAAAAAGATATTTTAAAGTCAATATTTTACAGAAGAAAAAGAGAAATCCAATTTAAAAGGCCCCGGGTTATGAGGTATCAGTAACTAGCTACTCTAACACAAGTCAAATGAAACTAATATATCTGCCATGTAATAATTTATTGTAAATGTGGTTTATGGTAGATTGAATGTGAACAAAGAGAAACATAGGGTAAAATATAGTTGATGGGGAGAAATTCACTGTCCTCTAAGCCAAAGGATTTAAGAAATCTCCTTAGGTTTATATTGTTAGGTTTGTAGCTTAGAAAATCAAAGTGAAAGGACATCAACAACCCTGGTGTCAGCTCCTAGAGATCCCTGAATTTTGTATGTCTGGAGGCCCATACAGTTGTCCACGTGATTATACAAATCTCATTTTAAAAGTTAAATTTCACAAGTCTGCAAGGCTAATTTGGAAATTTTGCAATTCCTTGCAAGATTCTCAGTGGTTTCTATTCCTAGTTGGCATGGAACAAGGACTATAATTACTCTACTGGTATTAGAATTTTGCCCCCTGTCACTAACAAGCACAGGTCGCACAACCTCCTATGCATCTTCAGCAGTTTCCAGAGTCAGTACTTGCTGAAAACCTATTACAGGGTTTGTGACTAGAGTTGAATTCCGTTTTTTCTTTCAAAGAAATGGGGAAAGGCTTCCTAACTCTTCTGATCTTGGTAGGGATAGCGATGCCACTGCAGGGAGCCATCCTGTGCCACACAAAGACACTTTGTACTATTGGGTACAACTACAGAAGACAAGCAAAGACCACAGCCCTCCTGGCATTAGTTGCTACTGAGAAAGATGGGGTCCATGTCATGCAACTACATTTTTCTAAGATTTAACAGCTTGGTCTGCTAGAGCCATCTGGGCTTCCTCCCTAACCAGTGAAGGAAGAGCAACGCCTCCACAGTGAGATCAGATGAATTCTGCTGCTGTCACTATGGAATTGGTACCTGATTTTCTCTATTGATGACATCAGTTAGTCAGATTCTGGGCTCAGATTGGATTCCTAGCCTTTAGATGAGCCGTGTTAGAGGAGATGAGCCCACCTGGGCTTATCCCCCTAGCCACAGTTCCCATCTCCTCCTCCTCCCATCTCGTTTAAGATGCAGCAGGAACCAAATTCTCATTTGACTCTGCCAGGCTACATCACTTCCGTGCAAGGATTTACCCAAGTCTTCAGTGGACGTTAAACATTAGGAGTTAGGGGCCCACTGGTACTCATGGAGAATTCATCCTCTGGAAGTTATTCATGCTCAAAACTGGGTACTGCCTGTACATTCCCACCCAAGCCATGCATGGATGTATTTAAATTGCAGAAATCCTAAGAGTGTTGACTTAGAAGGAAAAGCCAGTAATCTCAGTGCAACACAGCAGGTCACTGTGTGCTGAAGAGCTAAGTACTCCTCACAGTCACTAAACTTAAATGGTAAGGGATCAACCTCTCTTTCTCTACTGACATCAGTTAGAAAGTTACCTGAGGTGAGGAAGCTTCTTTTTCCATCTCAGTGTTTTTTGTTTTTATAAGAACTAACAACATCCCCATCGGCTTTTTCATCATTTGCAATAGCAAATATTAATGTCACAAAACAAAATAAAACAAAACAAAAAAAAACCCAGCATGTTAATGTCACTACTTTACTGGCACAGCATTGAAGTGTCCTTGTCCCCTTCAGTGTCACTGCTTGTAAACTTGTTTTTGCTGGCGCAAAAGTAGTACACTTAGTTCTGCATCAAGCAAGTTCAAAATGCTTCAACATCTTGTGCTTCTCTGGGGTGAAGATGAAACTTTGTGGCCACCAGTTTGGACAATGTTCTGTTTTCCAGGGTGGTACACAGCCTTAGAGCCAGATTTGAAAGTCCTTTTAGGTTTCAGAAAGAGCAAGTAGAGGAATATTAGAGATTTTCAAAAGAGTTCAGTTTCTCAGTGGTTTTCAAAATCCCAGGAGGCCTCTGTCTATTATTCAAAGCAACAAAATAGCTTGAAAAATTTGAGACTTCTAATCTAGATGCAGAGCTATTTTACTTTGAAGCTATAATGTCTTCATGCATGGAGAATCCATTTATATAATTTATGGGGGTTTTTCCTTAATAATAATATACTGCTAATTGATAAAGTTAGGCTGGAAATTAGCAGCAGGTTCTAGTCGACAGAGTGATTGATCTTAGGGAGAGTGATGGGTAGCAGCAAGTGAAAACAGTGAGTTTGATCAGCTTGTAGGAAGGATTACATGATAGGCTTCATTGGCAAAGCCAGTTCTCATTAACAAGAAGGACCTCTTCAGCCCATGCTCTCTAGCTGTATTTTTCCTCTTTCTACACAGTACAGCTCATGAGATTAAAACAATCCAATAATTGCAACCGGAAAAGTGGAAAAAACAGTATACACAATCAGCATCTTTTTCCCCCAGATCTCTCCAAATCCTTGCTAACCTTTTGAAAAACCTTTTGATCTAAGCTGGACTATTTGCAGCACACAAAGTGCTATAGGGTGGCTAAAACTGCTGACTGATGTCCTAGTGCTCTACCACTTCTGTTTTAAAACTCTCCAGAGTTCACTCTCTTTTGCCACTGCAGGAAGGTAGAGAGCCCTGTCTGGGAAGCAGCTCCTGTAGCTGGGAGTGGAGCAGTGGGGGCCTGGGCTGTTCCTGTCACCCCATGAAGCTTTGCTAGTTGTGTCCCTCTGATCACCCCTTGTGGAAGAGAGTCTGAGTGGTTTGTTCCTGATTAACAATAGAAAAGCAAAGCCATGTAAAGCCAGAATAAACCACTTTGACAGTGCAAGAAGATGCTTATATGGTACAAGCTCTTATCCAGACTGACCTGTACTTAACCATTTCTTATTAGAAAGACTCTGCCAAATCACTCCATGCCAGACTGTGGTCCAAGAAATCATGGCTCCAAAGACAGAAGTAGGAACAAGCTCACAACAAACAGAATCAAATCTCAACAGCTCCCATGCTTCCTGCATCCCTAACTCAGCTGGCAGCTGGCTGTATCAGTGCTGACGGTCTGTGGGCAGGATGTCATTCTTTCAGTTAATACCTACATTTACACACTTCTAAATTGTTAATGTTTCCTAACCTCCTACAGTAATGTTCCACACAAAACATAAATCATGTTTCTGAGGTATTGTTTCTCTAGGTAATGTAGTAAAAGTGTATCATACGTGGGATTTTAACTCTCTAAACCACAAATTAACTTGCCTGTGCGATGAAGCTCATTTAAAATATACATTGCATTTTTTATTACCTCACTATCAGCTGCAAGTCTTCACTGTCAATGACTTTTGAAAGTAAATTACAACTAATTATTGAAAGCATTGTTAATTGATCCCAGAGAGTGTGTATTGAGAACACTCACATAATTCAAGTGTTTGAACATTTTAAATTATATTTTAATGTTTGAGTCAAAATTTGACATTTTTCCTTGGCATCCATCTTTTCACATTCTCACCTTCCCCTGAAACTCGCAAACTCTCACTTCTTGTGTGCAATGTGCATGTTATTGGTGTTTAATAGAAATTTATAGACATACAAATATACACATTCACTTCTGTGACATTATATCTCAAAAACATTTCAGACAAAAGGCTCCAACATACACACTTCTCTCCCTTAGGAGAGGAGGTGAAACAAAGGACATTACGGAAAGTAGCCAGGTTCTTTGAAAGTACCACAAAGTATTGCAGTGGTGAAATTGGTATGAAAATTATTCCAGGGTTTATTTAAAGAAAGACTCACAAAGAGAATATCCTGGTAAATATAAACCAGAAAGGACATCTTTTGAAACATGAACTTTTCCTTTTTCCTTATATATTGATGGTGACTATTAGATGAAACATGAAAAAAAAAAGAAAGAATTAAATCTGGGACTCAATGAATACATGACAGGGCTATCTTCCAGGATGTAGCTGAGCCTTGTGGTGATCCTTCAGGCTCCTCTGAGCCTGCATGATTAATCCTGTAGGATTTTATGCACTGACAATTTACAGCTTTGACACATAGGTCAGTTGCTGATGTCCACAGTTTCATTGTCCATCTCTCTACCTGGAAAATGAGAAACAATGTGGTGGTTTCTCTTTAGTAGCTTTATTGTGCAGTAGTAGTAAAAGGCTTGCCTAGTCCTCACTGGTTTCATCAGTATACTGACAAGAATCATAGATGATGCATTTCAAGCACTGTGCGCAAAGCGAGCCACTTTTGCTACACAGTGGATATCAGCTGGAGGAGCTAGAGAGCATTTGATCAAAGCAAGCACTGGTTGCCCTGATTTCTTTTTGCCTGAAGTAGTTCTGTCTACCACAGGAGTGGAGACATACTGCAGTGGAGACACATATTCTGCAAGAGGAATATGGCTATTTAGTTACATAAAATTTCTCTAATTAGCCAATTGCTTCTTTCAGCAAGGGCTTTCAAAGAAACGTAACTAATAAAAAGAGTCTTTCAAAGGCTGCCAAAGATAAGATGCATAAAACCTACTCAATAGGGCCAGACTAACAGGTAATGTCCAGTATTGCTTATAATAAAATTTTTATGTATTATGGTATAACTACTAATATTGTGAAAAAGTGTAACAAGGTTGATAATGATACGGACATTTTATCTTGTAAGCATGCAGAGATGGACACTCAGGAGACCAGGAAAAAGCATAAGAAGTTTCTGAATCCAAGTGAGAATAACCACTTAATACAACACTCCTAAGAACAGACATCATGTAAAACCAACCAACCAACCAACCAAACAGAACAGTTTATACAGTTTTTGCCCTTCTGTTTCCATCACACAGAAGATTCTGGTGGTTGTTTACAATCAAAAAGATATGACTGCTATTGAGAATGTTGATATGCCATTACTGTTAATCATTATTATGAAGAAACAAAACCCCAAGGGTCATGTGCATGTATTTTTATATAATTATGCTAGTTTCTCAATCACTTCTAATGTTTCCACAGTTTTCATCGTTGCTAGCAAATCAGCTCATATTCTAGATCTTTTATTATTCCCATTTGGACCCAGTAGTGACACAGTAAGTGTCTAAAGTAGAAATGAAACATTCATTAACTGCAAAGATAATTCAATACACCGCAGCATGGGAAACCTGTCTAAACAGAAAGAAGGAAGGGAGCAAACTGAAGAGGGTTGCACAGTGAGGATCTGGTCTGAGTTCAGGGAGCAGCAATGGAAATGGGAGAGGACATGGAAGGAGAGGTCCTTGACATGAAGCCTGCTAGATACTATGGGCAGACCTGCAGGGACTAATAGGAAAAAAATGTCTTTGATGGGTTTATTGTGTTGGATTTGTCTTTGCTTATCCAAGGTTGTTTCAGAAGTCCTTTTTGTCCCTTGCCAAACTACACTTCTAAAAGCTTGAATTTAGCCCTCAGAGTGTGCCAGTGCTGTGCAGATCAGCCACTTATTTTTTGAAAGGAAGTAACATACCAGGTCAAGTTACTGCTGATAACGGAATTGACAGGTTCTTTTCCAAACTTAGAGTTCATAAGACCATTCTGTCTATTACGAGGACATACTTTAGCCTTGATTACTTGAAACAATGTTTAAACGCAACTGGGCACATTAGCAAAGAAGCCATACAACCATCAATGAAGCAAAGAACTAATTCCCATTCAGGACATAAATTCCTTCCAGCCCATTCTCCATCAAGGATTCCTCACCCTGACTACTGGCACGTCTGCACAGGCAGGAAGCACAGAACAGTTTTACACAATGCTAGCAGCAAAGTCAAAATGCTTTCCAGTTTGGGACCTAAAAACTACATGGTGCTGCTTTCTCTGTAGAGAAAGGTTGCACTAATATAAGATTGTGTCAGAGGCAGGATTTCAGACTGGTTGTTCTCTGGCCATTCTGTGTGACTTTTGTGAGCTGTATGAAGTATTTCCGTGACTGTTTTCTTGTAGTGGTAGACATGAAATACAAACATTTTGAGTCTGTCAGTATGCTTGTCTTCAGTGAGCTTGCTGTCACCCTGCTCTTGTGACAGCCCTGCCACAGTACATGGTAGGATAGACAAGGCTGCTCTTATGAGGGCTGCAAACTCACAAAGAGCTCTGGGTGCAATCCAGAGATGAAATGTCTCCATTAGTGGCAACTTCATCCATGCTCCTAAATAGATGGTCAAAGAGAAGATTGAGATTATTTCTTTCTCTGCCCCATCCCTTGCCTATTTCTCTTTCTGTTGTCAGGTTTGTTCAAGTGTAGGATTCCTATTAAACACAAGACCTGCCCAGGAACGCCTGCAGAAAATGACCAGATTTCCGGAATAATATACATACTTTCAGGAGAGATGGAGCACGCAGTGAGTAGTAATTGTTACCATATCCCCATGCACCTAGTAATCCAGGGAGCTCAATTAAATTACCATGCTCTATTAAGAAAAGTATGTGACTACACAGTTAATGACACAGAACATGCACAGAAAGAAGAGCAGATCTAAGGTCTCATTTTCAATGTCTGGTTTCTCCTACCTTCCGAATGATTAATGATAGTTAGGATGCCTTAATATGTCATTTTTTGTTTTAAAACTCACTGGTAGTTTTTCTCTTGAAAGAAAAACTTGACTGCTGCCCCAAATAGAGAGGACCCTGAGTCAGCAATAAAAGACAAAGGCACGGTTAAACTAAACAGTTTCATGCCTAAACATCACACACAGTCTTTGAAATATGGCAATAAGTTAATCTTGCAAAACACACAAACCAGGGATGGATGCTTAATAGGTGAGAGTGTTCAGGCCTCTCTCTCTTCACTAAGTCATCTTTGTAAGCTGTACAAACAGCTCAGCCTGATACCTACTGTTAAACTCCTTACTCCCCAGAGCTTTTTTCTATCCAGGAAAGATGCATATTGATCAAGAGATTAATCATATTTAGCATATAAAAGATGTATTTGAAAAGGTTGTTGTTGTTGAGGCCATATTTGTGAGTACCTCAGTAATATGGATGCTGTATGTCACAGCAGGTGCAATGCCAAAAATACATCATGGACAAACAATGTCACATAATGTGGCAACCTACTGTAAACACAATTGTCCTATGATTAGGTTTTAAGATAACATGGTGTACTTCAAGGGAGTATGTTTACACCTATACTAACATCTAAAGAAATGCCGTAGCACATATAGTGCCTATATATGCTAATGATTTAACCTAAGTTGAAGGAAAGTTAGCCTTTTTCAAATAAATTGCTATTTGAAAAATCAGTACCCCACTAAAATGCAAATGACTCCCTTTAATCTCTGAGTCACGATATAATAATTCAATATGATTTGGTATGGAATATGACTCACTGCTGTTGAAATCATTGGGACTGACGTTTGATTTTAAATGCGGGCAAAATGTAAGGTTAGCTGCTGGAACAATACAGTAAAGAAGGTCAAGTTCTGAAGGGGGAGCTAGATACCACTGTGAATTACGAAAATTGCCTTCTGTTAGTTGCAGCCAAATGTGTGCGTCCAGTGCAGGAAAGGTTGGTTCATTTAAAAAAAGGCGGATGTTATACTAAGTGAAAGCTATTGTCATGTTTGCCCACATCCAGGGGCAATCTTGTCATGCTTTGTGAATCACCTGGGCAGGGATCAGGACTGCGGTCACAAGTAAGATGGGATAGAAGACACCTAAAAAAATCATCGTAAATGAATGGTTTGCAGCTGTTGCTGGCAAAAGTAACGAAATAGCTTTCTTATAACAAAGAATCTCTTTGGAAAATATTGAATGTGATGCTGTTGGAGATGTAGCATTCCCATGTCATTCAGTATAATTAATGAGGACGGAAATTGGTATTGATGTTAGCTAGCACCCATGTGCAGGTGCAGAATTGGACTGGCCAAGATGGAAATGTCTGAATTGTTTTCTGAATGCACAGAAATGGGACTGTTATAACAACACAGACATATGTAAATGTGGGACTGGGACCAGGGAACATCCACTGTTCCGTGCTCTCTGGAGAGAGATGCTAATATCAAAGGTCTGGACAGGAATACAGATGAAACATGCTTAAGCCTCTGGGAAAAAAGCACAGAGGACAAAAAGGATGAGGTGATTTCTAAGTGCAAGTAAAATTACTGATGTCCACTAAAACTGTCAAGTTTAATTAACCAAATATTATGTATGGAAATAGAGAACCTTTTAGGTATTTCACACTCTGGTTTTCTTCGAGGCAGATTTTGCATACCTTTAAGAAAGGACCTTTTCAGATTAGGGTAATTCCTACAGTAATTTACACAATTCCCCAAACACGTCTTACAGAAAAAGTCCATCTCTCATCATTTCCCATCTCATTATTTAGGGTGAAGCTCAAGCTCACCTTTGGGAGTTCCATGGTTGTGGGAGATGATTCAGGGAGAATACGATCTGATATCTGCTATAGTACTGCTTGTCCTCTTGCGCAGAGGCTTCTTCGTGTTGCGAAAAGATGCTCGTAGCACGTCTTTCTCCGTGTGGCAAGCTGTGCCAGGACTAACACTTAGAAGGCTATAAACAAGCCAAGAAAATGTGTCTTTCTGTCAGACATACTTGTGGCTATGATTTTATCTATTCGGTATCTTTTCTTACATGATCAAACCAAAATAAACACAACATAATTAGAAATCAATATGTAAATGAAAGAGATGAGCAAGGCTGATAGTTAGCCTGGATGCAACTAGACCTGATGGCAAAAGGAAGGCACTGGCAGATGAGAAGGTGCACGAAACAGTTGAGTGTTAAACATGTTTTGCTGAAAGTAGTGGGCAGCATGCAGCCCTTTCACTTCCTGCCACAGAAAACCTGTAACTCCTTGTTGGGATTTTGTTGATGCTGGCTGTTGGTCTATGGGCTCAGAGCATGCTGTCTCTTTTCACAGCTGCTATTTTCTCCATCTCTTCCATATAATGTACTTACCCACATAATTCCAGCTCTGACTCCATGCTTAATAATGCTCTTGTGGTTCAACGATGCCAAGAAATCATAGCTCCTGCTGAAGTGCTTGGTGCCTTGAATACAGCAGGGACTTTCTTATCATTCCTTTCCTAGGTAGTCTAATGGACATTTCTGAGAACTGAGGTTATGCTTAGAAAATAAACAGCAACAAATGATCAGTATAGCCTTCCTCTCTCATTTTGGTGAAACCAAGCAATTAGAATAGGAAACAGGAAGGACAAGAACCTCAGAAGTGTGCAACTGAATTCTTGTATTTTGAAATGACATCTTTTTACAACTTTATAACACAGGATTTGCACCTGTTTAGTCTACTTGATATCCTACATATCAACCCTATCCAAGGATAAAAAAATGTCCAGAAGAGTCAGATGACACATGTTCAAGCCTTACCAGCCATGGTTTTGCACCAGTGTATGATCTGAGGAGTAATTTGTGTTTGAATTAGCTTGCTCTATGTTTCTTGCCCAGGAAAGTGATTCAGGTATCCAATATTTCATTTACATTTGTCAGCTGTGAATAACTGCTATCATGCTCTAAATTACTAACATTCATTACAATTAGTTTCTATTTTGGTTAAGGATTACCTTACATTTGGAAAAATGCTACAGTTCATATTTCGTTTTTCAGAAATTCATTTCCTTGTCTATAATACCATATGTTTTGAATTTGCATTTGCAGTATAATACTTGTATCTTTTGAGACATGAGAATGATTATTTAATACCACAAACAGAAATTATAATCGCACAATTGCTTTTTTGAAGTGCAAGATAACTCCTGGAAACATGAATCAATCGAGCAGATAAGCATCATGTTAAATAAATCCTCAAAGTAGGATTCTTCCAAAGAATATTACAAATATTATCTGAAAATGTGTCAGCAAAATAATCTGGTATATGAGGTGAAAATAACGACATTTTCTTATCCTGAAGCTATGAATTATTTGCAAGTCACTGATTTAATTTAAATATGCATGGCTAGTAAGACCTATATCAAAGAAAAGATGCAAGTTGTATTTGAACAATCACAAAATCACTGTTGTCCAAATTCGTGTTACAGCCAAAAAAAGAGAAACATGGGAAATGTAAAGGAAGGGACACTCTGAGTCTTTTGACATACTTGGGCTGTTCATATTCCTCTCTGAAGTCCACTACAATATTCTCTCCCATGTGCATTCATTCCCCTTCACTCCGAGAGGTGACATTTTTCTGTTCGCTTCACTGCCCATATTGTTGCCTCCCCTACAACTCCAGGATCCCACGATAGTATTTGGAAGGACTGCATTTTCCCTTTTCAGATTCGTCCTGAAGCCTCACTTCTGCCAAGTAATAGTGGTTAAGGATGAGAGAATAATGCTGGTAACTGGATTATCAATAATTATATCCTCCTAACATTTTAGCATCATGGCCATTGACAGGTTCAACACATTCAGCATTGTGTTCCATTTCACCCTGAAATATTTTGCTCATAGCACATAGTGCAAAAGCTACAGAACTTGTACGATTTAGATATACTTCACAGGAGGCATCATTCTCCTTGCTAGCAGATAATAGAGAATCTGCAATGAACCACAACTCCACTGAAAGAAAAATTAACATGGCAGTCACAGACAGTAGATGACAAAAATGCTGTTAATTTTTTACGAATAATATATTGCAGGGATGAATCAATGATGGTTCAAGGGAAAAGTTTTAGCAGCATCTTACTTTATTTCCTCTCTGAGTTGAAAACAGCCCTCTGGATCTGAAAGGAAACAAAGATATGTCATCTCTTTGGTTATCCTGGAGTTGACATTTTACTGTGTTCATAAAGAATTTATTCTCTCTAATTCCCTGCTCTCATGTGATCACAGTTAGCACTTCTCCACACCCAGAGGAATCCTTCTGGGGATTAGCTAATGAAAAGTGCTGTAGTTCAAGAAATGCATCCACTTTGGCTGCTGTTATTGGCTTTTCTTTGGCAGTCAAACAAATATTGATATTTGACGGCCTCAGCTACTGGCTGAAATGTCTTTCTTCAGTCTGTCATATGGGTGCAGATTTATAATGCTCGCAATCCACTTCCACTCAAAAAATGTAATTTTATATTTTGTTGCAAAAGTGTTTTTTTTTATTTACATTTTTTCAGTTGAAGAATAGATCATTCTTTACCATGGCCTCATGTTTCTCCTGGTTTGCACAATCACTGGGAGTTAGATTGCTTAGGACATAGGATTTTATTTTGTACTTATGCTAACCAGATTGTATAGCCAGACACTTCCTTTGTTCACAGGGGGATGTCTGGAAAAAATAAAGGAAAAAAGAAAAATCTCCTAAAATAGTGCAGATATGTGTTATTTCTTAAAATCATTTAAAAAAAAACCCCAAACAATAATGTCTCTGTCTTCCACTAACCCAGAGCTTACTGCTTTTGACAGAGCACCAGTCCCACTCCAAAGACATCTGACCATCACACAAAGCCAATGGTACTGATGTGATATCTAGACTGTGATATCTAGACCTGGAAGGCCACAGATATAGGCATTTGTGTTTCTGCCTTTTGCTGAGAAATACCTGTTGATATAAGGTAGCACTGGAGAGAATAGTTCTGGATAGCTAAGCATCTTCGAGGGCAGAATCCCATGAACCAAGGTGTTCATATGAGCACCTTGGTATCATTTTTTGAATGTCCATTTCCCCTACAATCTACATCAGGACTGAGCCTGTAAAACTTATTATAGCTACAACATGTTGTCAGTACAAAGGCAATACAAGGAGGTCTTTCTTCTGAGAACTCCCCTAGAAACAAAAGAGGGCATCTCAGATTTTGGGAAACTCTCAAAACCAGCTCAATGATCGCTGCGAGATACATTGCTTTCAGGACATTAGTCATATTGAGCATGTAAGTGACACATCCATTCACTTTGCAGTTTATTTAATATTGCGATTATGCCAGATCTGTATTTCATTTGCATTTGGAAGATATGTGATAGTCAGAAGAATTATTTAATCTCATCCTGCATTAGTACAGATTTTTCAGGACTTCAGATATTGAGTTCTGCAACAGTGATAGCTTTCAGTTAATTGCTTTCAATGACATTTTCTTGTTCACGTACCGTTGCATAGAGAAATTTCCGATACTGTCTTTTTACTGTTATCTGATCTACCTAATGAAGTTTGACCACGATATGTAATACCACAGTATGTGAAAATTCATCAGCCAAGGCAATGTTATTGGATTTTTGAAGCTGATAATATTTGCTATACCTCATTGATTTGGGACAGTGACTTCTGACATCTTCACTCCTTGAAAATAGTCGTGGAAACCTCCCATATATGGTGTGGTGTCTTCCCAGGATAAGACAGCTCCAATGGTATTTCAGTCAGAGCCAGACCCAGGAATACCACTGCAGAAAAACATATGGGTCATTTTCAGACAGAGGTGGTCATTATAAGTCCAACTGCTGACATTAAGGACTGTTTCTATGCTTCTTAAGGCCAACTATATCAGGTAAATAATCAGATACAAGATCCATACCTCCTTATTATACATTTCTTACATTTTTACACAGAAGAAAACAACGGAACTGGCTGTTGATGTCTTTTTGATATTTAGCTCTTCTCCTCAACTGCAGAATGATAATGAAACCACAACAATTTTGTGAGTAATGCAAGAATTAAAGTTTTCAAGGCATCACACTAGTCTATTTCCTAGAAAGTTGAGATGTTCTCAAATGCAGGAAATTGTGTTTGTTAAGATTTTTTATGAAGTTAAGGCTAAATTGGTTGCTAATCTCATCATCTGAGATTCTCATCTAGTTCAATTCACCAAGCTCAAAGTTTTGCCTGCTCCAATCTACAGTTGCATTGGCTTAAATGTAAGATAAACACATCCAAGAGTTATGAAGTAAAACTGAAGTTTCAGAAATAATACCTCAAATGAGAAATTTTATAAAGCAATTTTAAGTTCACAGAACTGAAAAGGTTACTTGTGCTTACTTATAAGAGCTTACCTCTTGAAGGCATTATTTAAAAGTACTATATTTTGAGAAATCATTACATTACTCTTTAGTAGACTCAGAAATGAGTGATCAGGCACTTCTTATAATGCTTTTTTAGTTTCAATCACTTCACAAAGTATCTGAAAAGCGTAATCCTATTTTAAAATCATTTGTTCCACAGCACAAGTGCAGAGATAGATTGATGTCACTGTTTCATTTCTCATTAAATTTGCATTGAAAAACCTCAGGATACTATTATTATTTATACCCATCTATGTTGCAATAATGATTGAAACTGCACAGTGTGAGATGTGTTCACAGGTGCAGCTTCATGCATACAGTTCATAATGTAGATAGGCATGCGATGAAACAAAAGGGTGACTGTAGTTTACACACACTTGATTGGTAGACAACACAAGGTATAGATGGAAATGGATTTACCCAAAAAGCTAAGGCAGATCCAAGAACTGATCTCAGATTATTTGAATACAGCTAAAGCAAACTTTGAAATTTTACTCCTAAAAGAAAAAACTTTTGTTCCAGCTCTTGTGCTCTGCAATTACCATGAAAAACAAGGCCATCTTTAGGGCTTTTAAGTATGAAAGACTTAAAAGGGAGGAAAACTGAGATGTTGCTGCCTCTTGCAACAAAATATTTAGCAGTACTGAAAATTAATGATGGACAATTCTGGCACAACACCAGAATCAGACATCTATTATATTGACATAATTTTTACTTCTTCTAACTGAGTCTGCTGGAATCTGATTTATTTCAGCCAGCCTTTGTTCCCTTGCAGGAATTGTTGACATAGTATATTATAGCAATCAATCAATATCTGATTAAATGAATGAAGCTCTTTCATTACCTTGAAGCCCAGATTGAATTGCTGCAGCCGTAACTGGAAGACAATATTTTACCTTACTGTGAGAAACATCCCACCCTGCTTCCAAGCCTTGATACACATTGTTCAGCGTGTTCAGTTGGAGAAGATTTATGTCCTTCTTTTCCCAGCAGCAGTTAGCATAGAGGGTAAAGGATTAACCAAAGATAGGACAGCTGTGGCATTGCTTTCTCACTGAACTGAGTGTGCAGTTTAAATCTTGACTGCTAGGAAGGGAGAAGAAAAAAAGGAGGTTTTCCAGAAATGGGCAGTCTGAACTGAGAGGTGGAATTACTGCATGTCTATATTACCCATGCTACATAACCAAAAATGCAAGCCCTTATGGCCTATCATGCATCACTTTGTTGTCAGATAGTGAGAAGATCTGTGCTAAATCTTTACCAGCTTCTGGCCTGTTATTATTAGGAGGCAGAAGAATAAACATGGTAGGCTCCAACAGGATTAATTGCTGGTGGCCCAGTGGCTGGCTAGTGCAAGTGGCTGTAACTTCAGTGCTCTAGGTGGAGAAGCTGAGTCTTTTCTCTAATTCCAACACACATTAGGGCTGCTTTGCTTCCTGCTTTTCTCATCTTTTCTCATTCCATATCTCCAGCTTCATTACTGAGAATAAATAATTTACCAGAGTTAATAAAGTAATTTTGCAGTACCAGCGCCAGTGCACCTAAAGGAAAAGGAGTATCATTAGTTCCTTTGAAATAGCGCAAGCAGAGCTAATGGAGGCTAACAACCATGACTGTTTGCTCCTTGACCAGAGAGAAATATAGTCCTGGCTTTAATTTCGTTACTGGGAGATTAACAAACTGTATTTCCACCAGCCTAACAAACCTTGTTTGAGTGTTTGTGCATCATAGCACTGGCTCTTTTAAGTTCCCTGAAACTATGCACAGAGGTATTCTGAAAATATTACAAAACCAGACTTAAATCAGCCTAGTGCTCTGCAGAACTGTTCAGTGTTAAATCAAGCTCTTATATGTGAGATGAGCATTTTTGTTTTGGTTTTGCACAGTCACAGCAGAAGTGTGGTATTTCGGAGCAGAAGTTGTTGGCGTGTGCCTTTGCAACATTGCTACAGCTCTGCCTAGGATGCAGCTCCAGCACCCTTGCCCATCCCTGTCCTTATCCAGATATGCAGTTAAGGTGTGGAGCCAGCCCTAGCACCAATTCTGCAGGTCTGGTTGGGGTACTAAGGGAGGAGCCTGATCCTGGAGTTATTTTACAGAAGTCTGTTTCTGAAACCTCCAACTTTCTCTTTGTTCTTGAGTGATGTGCACTTGGCCAAGGGTTGCTTGTACTCTTAGTCCCAAATGCAGCAAGTCCTCAGCAGAGGGCCTCCTACCATGGAGGAGGTAAAGGCTGAGCATCTTTGCAGCCTTGCTGGCCTCCTCCTCCAGGAGAAAGCAGCAGCCAGCACAGACACCTGCACAGACTTCCCAGTGCATGTGAAGCCTCTAAACCCCTTACGCACAAAATCCCACTGCAGGGCTGAGCAGCTATCAGTTAGTGGCACAGGCAGGATCACCTCTCCAGTGTCCTTGACTCCAAGCAGTGCTGTCAGCAGTGCTGTAATAGATAGCACTCTTGAGCAGTGTGGGGAATAGGTACTAACTAGTTAACATAGCCCATTTTGCTGGCTATAGCTGGAAGTCAATGTGTCTAGGGGAAAGCACAGCACTTAATCACTCACTTTAGGTGCAAATTTTGAGCATGAAACTCTTGCCAAGTTGAAGCAATTATTTTATTGGCTGGAATAAGTGATTATGAAGCTTTCCTGGCGTACAATTAGCTCTTTCTGTTTCTTTTTTCCAAGCATTGTGAACGTTTTAGAAGAAACACCAACCAAGAGGAAATGATTCAAGATAAAATTATTCAAGAAGCATAGGGCAATTTTTATACTTTAATGTTATCTGCACTATAGGAAACATGGCAGGTTCTGCATTTTAAATTTGGGGAATCAGAATGAATGCTTTTAAGAATTGCCTTTTATGTGAAGTGAAAGTAAGAACAATGACAGACTGTAACAAGGGTAAAGCATCTTTCTAATGTCAGAGATGGATTGTGGGTTAAAAGTTGACCCTTAGCTGCTTTTTCTGATGGTCTTTGTTCTGTAATAATCAGATTGAGAAAAACTTATGTAAGACAGTTGAAAGTAATTCCACTATACGCAAGACACGTCAGGGAGCAGAAGTGCCATAACTTGCAGACATCCAAAGAAAAGAGTAATACTTTGGAAAAATTCAAATGGCTCCTTCCCATCATCCTTCAGCAGCAGAGGATATATAGACAAGGTTTTAGACTTCAAGTTCTTCCTACTTTTTTGCAATTTTAGGAGGAATTCTGGGTTCATTACATTCCATAACCTCCATTAACCTTCACAACATGATAGATTCAGGCAGTGATCTGCCTTGACAGGGGGTGGGAAGCAGAGGAGGAAACTCATAGATGAGGATCCTTTACCTTCAGACAGATTTCATCTTGTTCTTATAAGGATATATGAGCAAAGCAATGGGCTTTTCTGTGGGACAGGCATGGAGAAGAGGCAATAACAACCTGTGAGCTCTCAGCTTGCAAACCAACTACCAGTTGTCAGGTGTCTGATCAATTATCTGGCACATCAAAAATTTACAGGGCTACAAACATAACAGGAGGGTGAAGTATACTGGCTTGGGAGTTTGCCTGTCTTTGGGTCTGCCTTTTGCAGCACAGAGAGAGGGAAAATCAGCTATGCATGGTCATGCTTGTGCAAGAAATGGTTTCTCATAGCCCAGAGAATTCAAAATGCCTAGTGGTTTCATTTAATGAGTCAGTCTGGCCTTACTATTGAATAGCAATAGCCTGTGCTAGGAATATATTAGAGAAAGAAAAATAAATAGGGAAAAAAAATCTATTTTGTGAGCAATTGCAGCTGTCAAACTGCTCTCAGTCTCTTTCTCATTTTTCATTTTATCATTGCACAAAAGATGTTTGCTTCATTGTCTCCCTCTCCAGGCTGGGCTGCCTTTTCTCAGGGATTTAGAGACATTAAAAGCAGAGAGGAGCCAAATATAATTCCTAGGCAGCCAGCAGCTCTATGAAACCTGGAATTTCCAGAGGTGGCAAAGGTCAGTGCAAATTCTATAGAAAGAGATGTTTCAGAAGAGACCTGTGCCAGGCACAGAGATCTCTAATGTACCCAGGAACAAAGTATTAATGGGAGGTGCAGGAAGACAAGTCTGTCAGCCAGAGTAGAAGAGGGACAGCTAAAGCCACACTGCATTGCCTCATCTCTAGCTAAAATGATAATTGCCCTTCCTATACCCTTGTTCTCCTCCTGGCAGCCTGCCTCTAAGCCTGCTTGAAACAGGGGCTGGACAGTTCTGGGTAAGCAGGTTTGATTCAATATCTACTAGTTTGTTTAGGTCTAGAGATTCTAGAGATAAAGATTTTGGTTGAAAATGGTGAATAGATCTTTAAATACCTCAAAGGGTAGGGCTGGGTATTCTGCCTAAATTCTCGGAGTTTAATATGGCTTGTATATTGAAGTGAGCCCTTACAATTCTCCTTACATTTATCAAAAAGCTATCAGAACAACAGCTCTGCTACACCACAGACATATAAAACTCCTTTATTGATCAAAGACTTTCTCCCATCCAATTTTTCTATCAGCTGTTGCCTAAATCTGCTTGTTCTCATGGGAGCTGATAGAGCTTGCCCAGCATGGCCGACACACCTGGAGCAGCACTTGTCAGCTGTCCTGGCATCTGGTGTTTCTGCAGGGGGTACAACTAGTCATTGCAGGACTTCCTACAGTGCTGGGATAGAGCTAGTATATGCACAAAGCAAGCTACTGTGAGAGACCAGTGTGGTAACTACAGTGTAGTTTGTACTGGGTCTGGCTAAGATGGAGTCAAACTTCATATCAGCCCCTGTGGTGCTGTGAATCAGATCTGTGATCAAAAGAGTGTTGATACCGCATAAGTGTCCTATCTATTGCTAAGCAGGGCTTGCACAGTGTCAAGGCTCTCTGTTTCTCATCTTGCCCCTACAGTGAGTGAGTTGAGGGTGGGCAGATGGCTGCGAGGGGACACAACCAGGACAGTAGACCCCAGCTGACCAAGGGGATATTCCATATCATGTAGGGGATATTGCATATCATATAACATCACAATCAGCAATAAGACTGGGGGGTTGGTCTTTCCAAAGTAGTCATTGCTCAGAGATTCAGTGGCTGTCTGCAGGTGGGAGGTGGTGAGTGATTGCTTTTACATCACTTAGGGTTTTTTTCTCTTCCCTTCACTTATTAAATTGTCTTCATCTCGATCTATGAGTTCTTCTTGCTTTTGCTTTTCTGATCCTCTCCCTCATCCCACTGAAGGGGAAGTGAGTGATCAGCTTGTGGGAGCTTAGCTGCTAACTGGGGTCAACCCATCACGCGTTATAGAAGTTATTGCTTTCCTGGAGCTGTGAGATTCCTCTAGTGCAGTTTTCTGGAGTTTTTCCTTGGCTTTCTTGTAATAATTTCAGCAGTGATTCAGCTACCTATACTGCAAGATAGACAAGAACAGTAGTTGAACAGGTGTATCCAGATATTTGTATTGGTACACACACAATCTTATCTAAAGTGTTGCCATTTTTGAGAGGTACTTTTAATGTCATTTTCTATCTTTAAGTATCTTTAGACTGTTGTAGAATATTTAAGATGAGATGTGTACTAAAAAACGGCGGTACAGATCTGTTGCAACCTTAGGAAAATGTTGTCATGAAATGGAATTTCCAGTCTGGGAAACTGAGATTACAAACTTCGTTTTAGGACTGGAACAAAAAAAAACAAAACCAAAAAAATTTACCTGTTTCTTCCTTAACAGGAAAAAAGAATACTAAATAAAAATTCAAGATCATTAATTTTCCCATTGAATGCAAAAGTGTTATAATAAAACACTTATTGATGTACATATTCTGCTTAAATGACAGTGATTCAATTAAGCACTTCAAATGGAAGAGAACACAAAAAATTTCAGTGTTTAAAGTTAGCCCAAATCCTGCATCTCTGCCATTGCAGATGAAAAAGCTTATCTATACTCCGTACCAGACAAATGCAGATCTTCAAACATATAATCCATAAAAAAATATGGATTATTTAGAAGGGGAGGAACTTTACGTATCCATTATTAGTTGTCATGTAAGAAAAAAGTGACTGAACTCAAAAATTTGTTATTTTATCAGTGAACAGCTTAAATGCATATAATCCAACAATGTTAGGTCATTTGTTTATATTTAGGTCAAAAATAGCACAGAATCCCATCAAACCATATAACGCCATCAATATTCTGAGCCATTTAAAACAAAACATCAGTCCCTACTTCAGAAACCAAAACCTTACCACATGGGTTACTGTTATCTTGGGGGGAAAACCCACATTCTGAGAAACTCACAGTGAAACTCCCTTTGATGGAGCTATTCCCTGCCCTTGGCCAGTTGGTGCCAATGCTGCTGGGCCTGCAGCTCTGCACCAGGGACACCCATCACTGCAGTGCCCATACATGTCAGTGAGGATGCCTTGGTTACACACTCTCTGGGTGATTTGCAGCATTCTCCATCAAATCCTCTTGGGTTTATTCTAGTAGGTTTTGCTGGCTTTTCCCTCACATCCTCAGAAAACAAGCACTGCTATAACAAGGTATATTGCTATTTCTTAGTTAAGGGAAGGTTTATCATCATTTGTTCTGCTTAACTCTAAGAAATAGAGGGACTTCAAATGTGATTCATGCCTTTCCTGAAGGGCACACACACAAAATTATGTTTCAACCAAATATTTCCGAGATTAAAAATGTAAACAGCATAAGGTACTTAACCTGTCAACTGATTGATGTATCTATTACTTTTAATGAAATCAAATATGGATTAAGGCTACTGGAAGGCTACAGCCTAACTTTGGACAAGTGTATTATGCTATTTTGAGAGCTAGAATTAATTTGAGAAGGTTGTTTAATGGTGCTGCTAAAACAAATATGTTTTTGTAGAAGGAAAATACTGGCAGAATGACGTGTGCCTGGAGAAAAAGAACCTGCTCATAAAGGATTCTTCTTTTCGATTTTGTATGAATAAATTAAGTAGACCCCAGGCAACGCACTACTCCTAAGGGTCTGCTGCCTGTTTGCTTAACTGTGCAGTATACTGAGTTTATAATCATAGAATCATAGAATAGTTACGGTTAGAAAGGACCTTAAGATCATCAGGTTCCACCCCCTCTGCCATGGGCAGGGACACCTCACACTAAACCATGTCACCCAAGGCTCTGTCCAACCTGGCCTTGAACAATCACCAGGGATGGAGTATTCACAGCTTCCCTGGGCAACCCATTCCAGTGCCTCACCACCCTAATGGTAAAGAACTTCTTCCTTATATCCAGCCTGAATTTCCCCTGTTTAAGTTTAAGCCCATTGTCCTGTCACTACAGCCCCTAATGAAGAGTCCCTCCCTAGCATCCTTATAGGCCCCCTTCAGATATTGGAAGGCTCCTGTGAGGTCTCCACACAGCATTCTCTTCTCCAGGCTGAACAGCCCCAACTTTCTCAGCCTATCTTCATCCGGGAGGTGCTCCAGTCCCCTGACCATCCTCGCGGCCTCCTCTGGACTTGTTCCAACAGTTCCATGTCCTTTTTATGTTGAGGACACCAGAACTGTACACAATACTCCAGGTGGGGTCTCACGAGAGCAGAGTAGGGGGGCAGGATCACCTCCTTTGACCTGCTGGTCACGCTCCTTTTGATGCAGCCCAGGATATGGTTGGCTTTCTGGGCTGCGAGCGCACACTGCTGACTCATGTGCAGCTTCTCATTGATCAACTGATGAGAAACTGGTTTCTCATGGACATACAGCTCCTGTCACTCAGATTACAGCTGTTTCCAATCCTACACATATTTGCACAAGAAAGGGCTGAAGGCTGAGGTGGAGGAGGAAGGGAATGGCTGTGCAGAAAGTAATATGCTGCCCTATCAAAGACAGTAGGTGAAGGGCAGGACAGGTTTTACAATGCCATTTCAGCCATCCCAAAGCACCTCTCAGCAGAACCAAGAGGTGAAGAGCACATTACTCATTGTCTGTGTGTGTAGTAGGAGTGAAGAGCACATTACCTGTACCTCAGAAGAAGGCAAAGCACAAGGAAGAGGTCTTGCTTTCCTGGCTCATGATTTCTTCCTTACACTGCTTCTGAGAGTGGCCCCGCACAATGCTTCAGGCACAGAACAGGCCACTCGACCCCAGCCTCAGCCTCATTTATTGCCCTCAGTTCCAGTTCATTATTGTGAAAGAGCTGGAGAGGGCAGACCTGGCAGCTCAGCCTGGCACACCCTTGGGCCCTTTGGGTACTGTGGCCATCCACAGGTAAGCCCTGCCCTGGCCACTCAGCGTGCTCTGCCTTTTCTTTCCCAGCTGCACCAATACCCTTCTCTTCTTCTGCGTCCCAAGGCTACCGCCTTGGCTGGGCTGAGGAATAACCAGCAGAGAAAGCAAGTGCTTTGCACCCATGAGAGGGTGTTTCTGTGTAAACTGTCAATATACCGAGTTGTACTGACACACAGCCCTGGCACAAACGCACACAGCTGTAACCTACACACAACAAAACTCCAGACAAGCATACACTGATGATGGGAGCTGGGGTCATGGCAAGAGAGCAGGTTTCTGGCCACCAACAGCAGAAATTTGGGTTAATCTTTTATGCCAACAAAGTTTCTTTTTTAATTTAAAGTGCTCTCTCGTCCTTCTGCCTTCCTACTCTAAACCAAACATCCTTTTACCTACTGGAGACTTACTGCCAGTGAATAAGATGAAAAAAACATTTCTCTTGCAATGTCACAAAGTCACATCCATTCTGGGGCAATTGCCTGTGTGTAATTTTCCAGGTGGCAGTGATAAGCAGCCCGTGTGTACAGAAGAATAAACAGTATGGCTTTTAGATGCTACTCCAATTGCCCTGGATTATTTCCGCAACACCTGTACAGGCCCTCAACCAAAGCCTCTGGCTGACTCCAGGTGGAACAGGGCAATTGATGCTGTCAAGACAACCAAATGCCAAGCAAAGAATTTAGAATGCATCTGCAAACAACACTGGAGTTGTTGGGATATTTAAAAGTGTCTTGAGCAGCTGTAGGCAGCTAAAGTACATAGAAGGGAAGAGCAATTAATTCACAGTGGTCCACACTACTGATTTATAATACACACAAACTGGAGAAGCAGGTGCCTAAATGCCATGCTCCTGGCTTGTTCCTGAAGACCAGGTAATAGATTTTCAGTTCCTACCAGAGACGGCAGGAAAAAAAAAGCAATGATTTACTGCAGTGGCTGTGGAGTCAGGTAACTCCATTATGAAGGGTTATTTTCTCTTATCCATTGACAAACAAAATGAAGGGCCCTGCCTCTATGTAAGCATAGAAAAAAGCCCAGTTCCAAGGCAGCTGCTTCCTTTCTAGTATTTTCTTGGATATATTTTAATTTTCACATTTAGTGGTACATAAGTCCCTCTTAAATCAGAATGTCAAAGATTCCTCAGACAACTCATGCTCTTCCTAAAGCCAATAGTTTTGCTGATGGTCAGTAGAACTAGCTCCAGTGCAGACCCTTATCCAGTGTATAGGCATCAGAAAGGTGAAGTACATAGGGAAACTGTGTACCTCCCTCCACACTTCTGCTTTAGCAAAAGACACAGAAAAGGCATATGTAGAGGTCAGTCCCGCTTTAGGGCTTGGCAGAGACCCTGTGTTTGCTTTGTGAACCTAATGTACCCATATGAGGTGTCAGACAGCAATATATATGCCTGAGCTAGGGAAAAAGGGCTAGAAAGGGCTCCTGTGTTCATGAAGCTGAGCCCCTCGCTGCCATAAGCATTGTGTCTTAATTCCCAGTGTGAATTTTCAGACAGGACCTTCCCCTTGCACCCCAGCCCTGTGACACCCCACATCACACAGTGGCTAGGCTGCTCAGCCCCTCTGTGTGTGCAGGAGCTGGATTTTCACCATACACCCACTTGTCAGAGCCCCTGAGGTTTTCATGTGTCCCTGAAAAGTCTCCAAATTCCCTGGTAGTCTTGCTCCTTAGCCTTAAACCTTAGCTACATAAGGTTGTACCCTTTGTTGCTCCTGCAGCCAGGCCTGTGATCCCCTCTGATCCCTCTTGAAATCCTTAATTGCCAGTTTCCTACAGTGGATACCCTTTACAGCCTGCCCCATGCCAAGGACTCTGTTCTCCCTCATCTCTCTGCCATACACCTGAGCCTCTCTGTTCCTCACATCTCTGGCCACTCACACTGTCACCCAGTATGCTTCTTCCCCAGCAATCTTCTGCACTTCAGACTTCTACCTTCCCTGTTACCTGCTGAGCATTTGGCTGCAGTGTCAGCTCCACAGGTGATCCAAAAGAGGTGAGAAGAAAGCAAGACCTGTGACATGGAAGCCTATCTACTTCCTCTTTCTGCTTGTACTGTCATATGGGACTGACTGGTACCAGAAAGGTGCAGGCATGGGGCACCATCCAGACACAGCTCATATCTCTTCTATGAATTACAAACTTATGGGGTGGGTGTGGGTAGTGTCCAAAATCAGCCCTGGTTATGTTCTTCAGCTGGTGCTGCACCTCGGGTAGTCCTTAAAGGCTGGATCTGAAGCAGTACGCAGCAGCTTGGGACTGCTCTGTGTGTAGGCATGAATGCAAAGGTCACAAGAGCTGCAGAGGCTCTCGCAGTCACGCACGAAGGGTGGCTGTACCAGCTGAGCCAGGAACAGCTCACAGGGAGCAGACAGCAGAGCCAAAGAGCCTGTGAAAATAAAATCAGCCCAAAGGCTTGAAAGGAGACAAATTTCTTACAAACCGCACTTTTTCTGCGATGCTAACAAATTGTGCTCTAGAAATCCACCTCTTCTTACAGAGAAATTCACCCGACCTGCTCCTGCTCTGGAGAAATGCTTCTGAGCCCAAAGTGAGTGCAAACAGATGTGAGTATGTCATAGCCTGTGAAAAGCTAGAAAATCTTTATGGGAAATGGCAGCCCCACAGAAATATACCCAAGATTGACTTTGAAACTTAGGCACGACAAGTCCGACCTGAACACCAGGAATGGTGTCAAGGGGATGACTTTCATGAAGTATCCAGGCAGCTCACATGTTCCACCACTCACAGTGTCCCTGCTACCTTCCCAAGGGCTGGTGGCTCTGATCCTCCCTGACCGGCTGCTAAAACCTCTGCCTCCACTTCCAGGACGTAGCCCAGGATTTTTGCTTTAGCATTCTGTAGTGCAACAACAATGTAATATTGAAGAGGAGCATGATGTGGTCTCAAACTACGTCTACCCAGGAGCACTGCACAGGTTCATTATTCATTTTCATATTTAATTCATTCCAAAACTCCATCCTGCGATGTCTGCTGACCCGGTGCAGCACAGAATCAAGGATTCTCACCACAGGATGAGAAGAGCTTGAAGAGCACTTTTCTACTTTTTGGGTGTCTTGAACATAACTGCGAGGCACATGCCTTTGTTCCCATGGCTCTGCAGCTTGGGCCTGTGATCTGGAGTTAAAGGTCTGTCTTGGTGCTCCTAGGGCTCATTTTTCAGAAGAGATGACCACCAAACTGAAGTTTTGGGGAGGTGAGCTTTGAAATTATAAGTATTATTTGGTGATGGATACTGTGAAAAATGAGGCATATCTTAAACTGTGTCCCTCAAGCTTTTTAATTTTTCACCTTAATCTATCTCAGTTTTACCAAATCAAATCTATCTTACTTTAAGCTAGCTCAGTTTGCCATCAGCAATGGACATCACTCCCACTGAAGACAGGGTGTTGTGAACAGAAATTCATGAGGCACTCCCAGGTGATAGAGATGAGCAGCAATGATAATAAAGAAATGAGAAAATAATCTCTCCTCGGAAGCAGGGTTTGAACAGCATGCAGTAAATTCACAAATGGAACAGCTGAGGAAAACCAATCTTGCCTCATTGCTCAATAAGTTAGTACTGCACATTTCATACACTGAATGAGGCAATGAAAAAGTAAAAAGCAGAATATATGATCAGGTAATCAGCAGTGTGCAAAACAGACTGAATTGAAGTGGCACAGGACTCCCTAATCCTGGTCTTTCCTATCTCTGGCTGCTTGATTGTGCAGCCTTAGTGTTCTTTGAAAAGAGATTTTGAGTTATAAATGAGTATTTATATTACAGGAATACCCTAATTTCTCCCTTATAAGATAAGGGTGAGATAAGATGCACCAGTACAAGCACAGCATCTGATCCAGCAAGTTTACAATTTGAAGAGACTAGTATAGAAGAAAGAAGATGTAGGAGAAATAAAATAAGCTTAAATACATATTGTTGTGTGTATGTATATATATATGCACATGCACATACACAAAAATGCATGTATATATACATATATGTTACATATGTACTCATTTAGATATGTATATGCATGGATATCTGCAGAATATATATAATTATATGTGTATATGCCTTGAGTATTTACTGAAGCACTGCCTTTCCCAGCTGCCTCGTAGCCTTGCTAACATACAGTGGCTGGTTTTCCTGCTGGCGTCATAGCATCAGTGAGCTGCAAGAGGCATATCAAAGACACAGCCTTCCAGATTTACAGGGAGATGTTCCATGCATAAGGTCAAGTGCGGTGATACTGCAAAAAATGCATGTGAAAGGAATGGGCAAATGTTCTGAAAGCTTCTAGGAAATTACATTTATAATTAGGTTTGGCTGAAAATGTTTTGAAGAAGCATTTCAATGGGAAATGATTTTTAAATTTCTTCTACTTGTCTTTTTGTAGAAATCATTCATTTTGATTACTCAGTTTTGAAGGACAGAGAGCAAACCCTGATTTTTTAGTTTCCAAATGATTTGTGTGTGCATCACAAGAAAACTCAATGTATGAGTTTTACCACAAAGAAACACTTTTCCACTGTGAGGGTGAACAAGCACTGGTGCAGGCTGCTCAGGGAATTTGTAGAGTCTCCACCCTTGGAGACATTCAAAACCTTCCTGGACAGCTGGCTTTAAATGCCCCGGCTTGAGCAGGTTGGACCAGATAACCTCTAGAAGTCCCTTCCAACCTCAACTACTCTGTGATTCTGTTCATTTGGGCTAAATATAGAACTCTTATGATTTAGATTTGTAATTTATCATTTGCTCTCATCTGCAAATGGCAAAAGTGGTACTCAGTAGTTTTCAGTTATTTTTGAGTCATTAAACCCTAAGTGTTTTCCAGTGGAAATACAGATTCATCTAGAGTGAAATGAAACATAATCACAGGAAGCGCAATTTTCTCACTCATGACTTACTGAATCTCCTCATTCTGGGTCAGAGGACCCCAGAAGGGCTCCAAAGACACCAGTAATGTAATTTTTATCATTAATAACTATTTATTTTCTTGGAAGGACTGTGAGCTCTGTGAGGCACATTCAAATGGTTACCAGTGAGTAATATTTATCATACGTTCATATTGAGACACATGCATTACTCCCATCCTTCAGGTCCTAATAGAGATGTCCTGTAAACACCTGCGGGCTATTCTTAGGACATGTATTTCCATGTCAGTCTCACACACAGCAGCCCTTGCTTCTAACCTCCAGTGCAGTTTGTTTCTGGAGTTTTGATTCATTTTTGATGTGAACAATTATCTATTTTAACCAACCTTACCAAACCCAACACGAGGGTTTACAAGAGCACTGAACGTACCAGGAAACCCACACAAACACTCTTCTGCTTTCTCAAAAGCCTGCTTTTGCTGTGTACAGACTAACAAATCAAAGTGCCTGCAGTGGTGACTAATGCCTCCCTTGAAGAAAAAGACTGGTTTCGTGTGATCTGCTGTACTTAGTAAACCTGCCTTTCTTCATACTCACCAGTGTAAATAAAGACTAATTTAACTGAAATCAGTGGTTATACTAGTGACAAACTGGGGTGTAGTAGGACCTGATTTAAGCCCACAGGGGTGAATATACAGTTGTTGACAAGTGTGCATATCTCAGGCCAACGTCTCAGCTTTCAAAAAGACTGGGAAGCCTTGAAATTGTGTATTGCATCTGTACCAGCTAAACTCTGGTCTTTGAAATACCCCTTCTCATTCTGACCCAAAAGGGAAGAGAAAAATTACCCTGTTGTCTTTATTTTGTTATTAGTTAGCACTTCTCTACATATTAATAGCACTCAAAGTGCCCACCCTTCCTTCCGGGCCTGCTATGCAGGTATGACTGAAAGAGGAATAATTTTTTCAGAGGAGGAAACTGATGGACCTATGAATTTAGGAGACAGCGCTTTCCAAAACGTGGAGGAAAGACACGGAAGGGAGGGCTGAGAAGAGGCAATCACTCACATGCCACATGCCTCTGTGAGTCTTTGCAAATCTCTTCTTTTTCATTCAACCTTATTTCAAGCTGCATTCAGTTGCTGCAGACTTACATGAGCACAATTATCAATCAGTGTTACAAATGGTCTAGCTCTCAGCCTGCAGTTGTCCGCTGTCACAGAGATTTTGTATTAATCCTGATGGCTCAGAGTCCCATTTTGAGCACCTTGCCTTAAGTCTGAAGTAAAACACAGGGAGTTTTGTCCTATTTCTGATATAAGCTACTTAAAAAACATGTACTTAACTCAGGAAACTTCTACTACTTCATATTTCTTGATAAAGGTACTTCCAAAAAAAGCACCCGTGTGTGTGGCAGTGTTTGCTAGAGGCACACTGGTAAATGGGTACTCTGTGTCCTTTTGGTTGGCATTAAGATTGTAATGAATCATTGATAAAGCTAATAATGTACTCAGTTTAATCTAATATTACAGCACAGTAGCTGCACCCAGTACTTACAGCACAGGAATATACAAAAGTAATTAATTTTACGCTACTGAAGCTACTGCAGTTGAACCTCTCCAGGTTATGAAAGTTTGCCAAAACAAGTGATGAAAATGATCATCATAGACTATGGGGCTGAGCTTTAAACAGCTGGGCCAGACTCAGTGCCACTTTAACAAAAGAGGATATAATATACATCTAATGCATCCCAAGCAGCCCATAAAACAGCCACTGACACCTACGTATGAAACTGAGCTACATGGGTGCACATTTCAGGCAGGCATAGCTGCTTCCCGAGTCTTTCATGCAGCATTATGGGTGTTTACTTTACAAGCAGACTCCCTTCATTTGCAAAGTAAGAATAGAGAATATGAGCCAAAAGTAATCATAGCCTTGAAGACAGCCCCTTTGTTGGTACGTACATTAATAGTTCTTTGATGGAGTCATGCAGTCATGGATCAGATGAAGCTCTGATCCACTCACTCCCTGAAATGGCAAACTAAGCATTTTCTTTTAAATTAACATTTTTCTTACTTAAATCAGAATGCTATATTCCAGCTTACTATACATTTAAGTAGTATCCATAAACAGACAACTCTCATCAGGTACTGTATCCTATCCAGGTGGAAAAATGTAACTGAACGCTGCATTTTCTGCCTCTTCAGAAACTGTAGTGTTAACTACAACAGATGAAGAAGGGTAAGAAAGGAAAGGGGAGGATAGGAGAGGACAAGGATATGACTGCCTTGAGCTTGTGAGGCCATCAAGCCCAGTCTCCCACCACATATACTTATTTTTGGAGATGTTTCCAGCTTAGAGACACACGTCACCCCACTGCCAGGCTCACTCTCAAGAGTGAGAGAAAGGAAACATCAGCTCAAGGTTCCAGCCAGCCTCTGAGGGAAACCATCCTCTTCCTATCCAAATGCCTGGCATGTCACATCTCCAAAGGAAAATCAAACAGATGGACTTGACCAAACACGAGTTTATTGGGCAGGAAAGCTGAAGAACAGAAAAAGCTCCCCAAAGACAAGCAGTCAACCCACAGCTTGACTCTTGGGGGATACATGTCAGGCTGGATGGCTACGACCCCCCACTGCTTTGGGCTGGATAAACAGAGATGTCCTTCTCCTCAGCCCCCTGCAAATTGCTCAGTTTGACTCCCACTGTTCAACCATTTGCCAGTGGCCGGGAGAGCAGCGTGTCCCCTGCTAGTGAGGAAGGCCTGCAAACAGTTTCTCACTTTCACTCCTTGTCTGTAATTTCTTTACCTGAAGATTCCAAAAGCAGGTAGTGTTTCTACTCTCCCTAGTCATGTAGGGCTGGTTTGCCCTTTGCTATCATAACAAAGGGATGTATTTCACATTAGTTATGACATGGTTGCTGCTCTTCCTCAGGCTACCAGGGTTCGGTCAAGCCAGACATGGTGGGACTGAGGTGGGCATCAGGTCCTAGCAAAGTCAACTGCCCCAGAAACATCTACCAGGCTCATGCATCATGTTTAGTAGCAACGCTAAGGAAGCAGAAGAGTTCAGTGGAAAAAATAGTCCAAAGGCAGATATAAAACGTTAACAGAGATGGAACACCACCAGGAAACAAGAGTACTCTAGCCAACTGAAATAACACTGAACATTGGAAAATTGCTATTAATCTAGGAGATAGCCTGTCAGAGCTGAAAAACAGGGCTTCGGCACAGTCCTCCCTGGTTTTGCTACCTCTTAGTTCTATCTTTATAGCTAATCTACTTTGTTGTATTTACTTTAGGAATCTTGTCCAGCTGGGTCATGGATGAGTTTTACACAGAAAGTTCACTATGTTGATCAACACTGGGGTGAATTCTGCCAAAAAACACAACTCTGCTAGCAGTATGTTGAGTTTTATAGTGATAGTCACTGCAGACTCTTATTCTGAGCATTCTGTTTTATCACCAGGACCACTTGTTTGAACAGAGAAGATTCTTACAACCACACAATGTGGCTTTTTAGCAGTGAAATTTCTACAGTCACTGTTTTATCTCTGAAGTTACCATTAATTTCCATCAGCTACTTCCCTCTCTCTTTAGAGATCTATAATGATAATAACAATAATAACAGATCATAAATGATTATGAAAGGTCCTAGCCACCTCATTTCTATCCATAAAGATAGAACCTGCTTTGAGTATTGTTCCTGCTGTCCACAGTTTCCTTCATAAGTTGAAGTCTTTTCTGTCCCTGTGCTCATTTTCTTGCCATTTGGCCTGGCTTTCTTCAGCTTCTCTTTAGCTTTATACAGTGGAGATTAAAACAGAGAAAAGAATAATGAAGAAAAAAAGACCCAATTGCTTGAGATGATTTTTCTTCTTGGTGAGAACGTCTGTCTCTTCAGAGAGACCAATTAACATTCTCATCATCTCTCTGGACCTAATCTAAATATGAATAAAATATCAAACCCTTCCTAAAATTGTTCTTTGTTCTTCTTAACACACTCAAATTAACTTTCTGACATGATGCCAGGCAGAACTTCAATGCAAAATGCACAATTCCTCCCCCTCCATATTTGCATACTTCAGTGCTGCTCCATGTGTCACTGGACACTGCTACTGTAACAATGGACACTCAGTCTTCCCCAAAAAATCCCAATAATGTGTAACAATTCAGAAATGTCCCCAAACTTTGGTGCTTTTGGGTGTCTGGATTATGATACACCATTTATGAACAGACGACAGACTCTGTCTTTAATCTAACCACACCTTTTTATTGGCTTAAAGAAAGAAGCTTGTACTGAGCACAGAACATCTCATGGAAAGATGAAGAAACTCTTCTATATAGGAACATTTACAAGGTTCTTGTTCATTTTTGGCTAATTATGGTTATTTCCACATATAATTACCCAAATTGCTCTTGCAATCAATGTAATTGTGCTAAGTTGTTTAAAAATCAGCCTCATTAGATTTTGCCTGGTAAAATGTACTGTTTTTCAAAACCTAAATTTTTATTTTATGTTAGCTGCCAACATGCCTTTAAAAGCAAATAGGCTTTCTTTTGTCTTCCTCCTCCCTTTCTTGTGTGCCGGTGTGAGTTTTTTTACATTCATTACAGCTTAGCAATAGTCAGAAAATTGTCTATGCCTCCTGTAAAAAGCTATTATACGCGTCTGCAAGTTATTGTATAGTTCACTTTCATTTACAAAACTGTAAAATATCTAATCTTTATGGCTGTGGAATTAAAAGAATATTTCAAAATGTGAATATTGAATGTTTAGGCCCTGTCTGACCCCTGCATCTCTGCCTGGCTGTCCACCTTGCTGCTTTCATTTCCTTTCCAGAAAGTTCCCTTTCTCTATGCAATCACTTACAAGGAGAAACTATAACTTGGTTGTGGCTAGCACTGCTTCATAGAACCTGCCATGCCGTTAGCAAGCTTTTGGGCTGGCATCATTAGTATATGATGCTCAGAACTATCAAAAAGTGGGGCTTGTGCTCTGGGGAAAGAAGGGCACTGGAATGAGAGGGAAGAGTGGTGCTCTGGAGCTGCCTGAGATGAGGCTCAGAATGGCCACGGCTCTACTTCAGGGGCGCATCAGAAAGACATTGCCCCTTCAGTGATACGTATAACCTCACTGGCACCCTCTGTGGTGGGAGAGCCAGCTCTATCAGCTCAGCAGCCCCGAGTTACACCCAGGAGGTGATAATTGTTGAAAGAGTAGTAGTTAAGTGCCAGGCTGAGTGTGAACATCCACTGATATGCCTCCACTATCCTCTGTCTGAAGGATACTTTTTAGCTTCATGTTTTCTTTTGGAATAAAACCTATTTGCTCATCAGTAGTAGCTACTTGAGACTCTCTTCTGTGGTTTCTTTTAGCTAAAATAAATCCCTTGTAGCCCTAAGGACATGCCAGGATCACGATTTGTTCTAGTGAGGAAGGCATGAAACAGGAGAGGAAGACAGGTACAGAAAGAATATAATTAAATAGGACCTTGAATTTAGTATGGGGCACTGACTGAGTCACGTGAAAGGGATTGTAGCATGAAAGGGGCTCTCCCCAGCTTCAGCGCTCAGAGGTGAGTGGCATCTCAGGAGGCTAAATTCCAGGCAGTCCCTCAGTGGGCAGTGCGTAGAGCCAAGCTGAGCCCCTCCACTCTCCAGCCTGCAGTGAGGTCCCATGGGTGCGAAAGTAGGATTTGATCCACATCATCTTGTGAAAAAAAAAAAAGCAAGTGACAAGCCTAAGCACAGCTACAACTGATTTTTCTCTTATCTGAAGATCTGTTACTTTCAATGCCACCCTCTGATTGCGAAAGAGATGTTAAACTGAAAGAGAGTAGATTTAGAGTAGTTACTAGGAATAAATTCGTCACTACAAGGGTGCTGAAGTACTTGGAACAGGTTACCCAGAGAAGTTGTGGCTGCCCAATCCTTGGCAGCACTCAAGGCCAGGTTGGATGGGGCTTGGAGCAACCTGGTCTAGTGGAAGGTGTCCCTGCCTATAAGACGGGGCTGGAACTAGATGATCTT
>JANHGB010057238.1:0-10921 GCA_026283785.1 Coracopsis vasa
GATGCTGCATGTGTAATGTGGGACGTCAATGTGCCCAGCTCTGAAACACCTCCTCTGGTGAGCACTGAAGGCCAGGGTCTCGCCTCATTCCTGGCTCTGTAGATGAAAGGCTTTGGATGTACTCCTGTGCAGGTGTTTGAGCCTGCAAAGCTCAATTCCTCTGGCTTTGTCTGGCAGTTGGGTTTTAAAACACGAGCTTTAATTCTGGAGCTTGTTCTGTTTTGTTTCCCTGTGGTTAGGGAAAAGAAATTGTAGTGTCTTGCTCCGTGTGCCTTGTATGATGTCTAAGCAGAGCTTGCACCCCAGCACAACCCAAGATTGCTCTGCGGCTGCAGGAATGTTATCTCTGAGGTCTCCACCTTGGCTGGAAGTGTGTCAGTAGGTTTAGAAGTTCTGGGGAGATCCATGGTGATGGTATCAGCATCATATGGTAACAGAAGCAGGCTGAAGGCAAATGCAAGGCAACAAGGAAAACTTGGAGAGGAACAGAGAGGAGGCAGCTGATCAGCAGATGCAGAAATCCCTCTGGGTCCTATCAAGTGTTTTGCCAGTGTTAAAAGCTGAGTAAAATATAGTGTCTGAGAGCTCAGATCACTGGGTATCCCCTCCGGACGGGGAGACCTGGGGTTGAATAGTTCTTTGGTGAATCACGTTCTGGAGCTGTCAGAGCCGCGATCTGGCACGGGATTATTGCTGTGTCCAACTGGCTGCTGGAGCTGATGGTGCTTCCAGGCTGCTTGGGCAAAGCTACTTGAAGAAGACATAGAAATAGCTTCATCCAGCTCTCTGCTACTAAAGCTCTGCTTCCTGGATGCTTGGATTCAGCAACAGCAAACAGAACCCTTCTGAGATGGTCTCACCATCCAGAGCTAGGCTTGACAGGGGAAGCCAAAAACATTAAGAGCTCAATACAGTTGAAGGAACCAATTGGTGAATGACCTTCATGAAAGGTGCTGAAGAGCCTGTGTGGCACAGGGAGGTGTCAGCCCCGTATGAAGAAAGCTTGCAAAGGACATGGTCCAGTTAGATTGTGTGTTTGATTGGCTTTTTCCTTTAATCCCTCACAGAGGCTCTTCCAAATTGGGGTATGGATGTGGAAAGACTGTCTTATATTGGAAGAAGAGCATGGTGGGAGGGAGAGGACTGTGCAGCCTTCGTGATGCTGTGGTGATGAGTTGTCTCAAGTCTGGTCAGGGACATGCTGCCCATGTCCCTTATTTTGGGGAGCCATGTGTCAGTTGTGGCTGGACTTGGGGACTGTTTGGCTGCATTCTTCATTTGGGATCATTTGAGATAGTCCACGTGGACTGTCACGTGCATGAGAAGTGCAGACACACCATTTGAAAAGCTGTAGAGTTGGTTTAAATGGTATCTCCTGCAATAAATCAGCACTGGCTGGGCCTCCCTACCCCTGTTGGGGCATGTGTTTGAGGGAGAATCCAAACCACCCTTTGCTTTACTGGTCCCTGCTCAGGTCTGCCCAGCTTGCACCAGGATAACTGCTATTTAAGCACCAGTAACGTGGTCTCAAGCAGCAGGGAAAGCAGGGCTCGGGCTGCTCTGCTTCGGGTGCACGCAGCAAGCTGTTCCTGAGCGTGGGCTCCCGGCGCTGCCAGGAATGCTATTCCCAGTCAGGAGAGAGAAATGAGCTGTGCAAAGAGAAAGCACGTCTTGTATTGATGGGCACTGCCTGCCAGTTCAACCAGTACGTGATGGTGCTCCTGCACCGGGCTGGCTCTGGAAGGTTCCAGACAGGATGTGTTTGATGCAGGTGACTCTTTGGGCTGTGCAGGTATCAAGGGGGATTTGTCCTGGCTGCTGGGGTTAAACTGGTGTGACTGGTCTTGGGGGGGCTGCTGCAGCAGGAGCAGAGTGAGATGCTGCGAGGTGACACAGTAGAGGACACAGTCCCTTGTGCGTCACGTTGGTGTTAAAAGTGATGTCCCACCGCTGCTCCCAAGGCGTTTGCACCCCTTCTGGCCTTGAAAGAACAATAGCACAGAGATGCCTCAGGCTGCTTTTTGGGCTGCTTTAGTCTCTTTAACGTTTTTCCTTGGGTGGTGTTTGAAGCGTGCTGAGGATGCTGCCCTCGCGCTGCACAGGGAAGGGAGCGTTTTCCCTTTTCACTTGCATCTTTCAGGAGGAAACTGCTGGGAGTTGAAACAGAAATGTCGACACCGACCTTCCCTCAGAACATCTCAGCTCCTGGTGGAGGTGTCTGTGTGTCGAGCGCAGCCCTTGAAGCTGCTGGCTGGGTGGAGGCTGCTGCAGCCGCTCTCTGCTGCAGCTCCAGGGCTGATTTTTGGGAATGCTGAGCCATGGGAAGGCTCTGGGGGTGACGGGATCCGGGATCAGATCCTGCAGATCTGGGACCCACTGAAGTGTGTCCATCCAGATGCCAGTTTGTGCCTGGATCTGCTTTTGGCTGCTCAGAGGGGTTTGTATGTTCCTGCCCTGTGATCAATTGGCCTGGTTTGGAGATGTGAACTGGCTGTGGGATTGCCTTCACCCCCAGTTTTACATGGGGGAGGTTTCAGCCATGTCCCTGGGGTGGGAGAAGAAAGCTCAAATCCTGTCTCATTTTGATGTATTTGACCCCTTTTAGCCCCAAAAGCCATGCAAGGATGTGGGAGCCATGCCTCACCCTGCATGTTCCCAGTGACAGTCCTGGGGAGGGAAGAGACCCCAACCTAGCACTGCTTCACTGGGATGCACCCCTTCCTCTCCCTCCCCTTCGGGGGCCTGTGGGACACCCCAAGCTCGGGTCTGCTGTCCCCCCTCAATGGCGCTGTGGGCTCTGGACCTTTCTGGATGTCAGGTTCCAGACTGGCCCCCACCCCAACCGTCGCAGCTGAGTTCCCAGCCCTGAACAATGGGGCCATTGAGGGGCTGGAGCCGGGGGTGAGGCCTGGCTGTGGGCTGGGGCTGGGGAGTGCAGCTGAGCCCGCTCGTCCCACCCTGGCCCAGCTACAGCCCAAAATAGGTGCCTGGTGGCCATAGGGGTGGGCCTCTTTGTCCGGAGGCCACAGCGTGTTTGTGCGTGGGGATTGTGTGGAGTATTTATGGCTTGGAAGGGGGAAGGAAAGAGGAGCCTGGCAGCTGTGTGGACTTGTTTGGATCTGGGGTTTGGTGTTAGGAAGGCAGGAATGCTGGTATTTTTATCCCCACACCTTCCTGTAGGTGCTCATGCTTCTGTGGAAGTTGGGCACCTCTGGTGCAAGAGCAAGAGGCTCATTCTACTGCCTGCTGTGATGTGGATGAGGGGCAGAGAGGAAGAAAGCCCCATGGTGAAGTCATGGTGCTCCTGAAAGTCCTCATCATGGTGGTTGAGAGGAACAGAGAGATGCTGTCAATAGCATCAGCATGCGGTCCTGTTGTACGTGTTTGCCCATCTCCATGTGCCATCCTGGTCCCTAGTCCTGGGTTCCTCTATGGTTGCCCGAGCCATATCCTGCCCCATGGGATGCACGTAGGTGTCTGCAGTTAGTGCTTCCCTGTCCTCCCTCACCAGACCCCCTTGGATCCGCTTTCCTGGCACTGGAACGGATCTGTCTGGCTCATGTAGACAAGGAGCATCTGCTGTGCTCAGCCACTCTGAAAATCCCGCCTCGTCCAGAGCCATGCATGGATTTAAGGGCTCACCATAGGTGTCTGAAGGGGTGGTTGTGGTTCGAGCCTGCTCTGAGTCGTGCTGCTGAAAGTGGGGGTTATTTCTGCATTGGGAGGGGTGTAAAATCAAGGCCATGTTGGGATCAGCTCATTAACTTACTGTGCCGGGCCGAATCTTGCCCTTGGAGCCGTGTGTGTTGCTGCCAGAGCCATCAACATAAAGACTCCCCCCAGCACAGCCGGGGATAGGATTTGGCCTGTTTATATTCACGGTGCAAGAAGGAGGGAAGGATTAATGACTGATTACTTCTCAGGCCAGCGGGAGCCCTGGGTCCCCATCTCCTCTGCAGCTAAAATGCAGGGCAGAGCAAGACAAAGCTTTGCAACAGAATCTTCCCAATTACCTCACCCATCTCCCCGTGCGCTGTAAAATGCACCGTCAGCTCCACGAGCAGCTATAGCCAGTGCTCACTCACAGAGAAACCATCTCCCAGTGCTGCTCCTGGCCCCTGGGAGGTTTTAGGGGGAAAAGCCTCAATCATCCCCCTTCCATCTCGCCCCTCTCTGACCTGGGCATCATTTGGAGGTGGTTTGGTGGAGCCTTGGCTGGTCCCTACCTGCCTGTGCATGTGTCTGAGCATCCTGTCCCCCCCTCCGCCTCAGCGGAGCCTGCGCGTTGGATGCGGTTTCTATGGTTACTGCAGCTCCCGGGCCCGGGAAGAGCAGTTGGATGCTGGAGCTGGCAGGACCCACGTCTCCCTCTGGATCAGCCAGAAACTTGACAGGGAGTCGGTGTGTGGAGGAGCGACAGCACAGGACAAAGAGAGCAGGAGAGGGAGCCCAGGAGGAAAACCTGGTGTCTGCTGGGGACAGGGGTTGCTCCCAACAGGTTATCCCTGAACAGGCTTCAAACGGGAACAGAAAGAGGAGGGGGAAAGGGATGACGAGAAAATTGCAGTTCTGGTGCTCGCATGAAGGTGACATTTGTTGTAGCATCTCTATCCATCGATTCAGGGATCTAAACACATGGAAGTTTTAACTGCTGCCAGAGCCTGACTATTATACCCAGATTTGTTTTCTCCCAGCCTTTCTTTCCTCTTATTTCATTCTTTTAGGGTTTTTTATCCTCATATTTCCCTCCCTACACACATAGGTTTTCTCCCCATATCTATATATCCTCCTCCTGTTGGTTAGGCTGGAAGTTGAAGGCATGTTTAGCCCTCACCACATGCAATGTTGGGAATTGATGGGACCTTTTGGGGCAGTTTTTTCCCAGTCACAACCTTGCTGCTGTGGCCACACTGGACTTCCAAAGCCCTTTCTTTCCAGTTCAGCCACTTCACCTCTTCTTACACTGCAGGCAGACAGGGCAGTGCCTCCAAAGTGCGTGTGCTGTAATAGGCATCTCAATCCCTGCTCTTATGGGCAGGGTGTGGGGACAGGAATGAACTTAATTAGGGCAAAGGCTTGGGCAGTGCAGGGCCCTGGTCCTGACCTGCTGGGGAGGTAACTGGGAGCACAGGTCTCCCAGTGCTTCCCAGCTGGGGAAGGCTGTTCGCCATGCAGCTCTTGGCGAGTCCTGAGCTGGTCAGACTGGCTCTGCCGTCTCCTGGGGCAGCTGTGTCAGGAGAGGGGTTGCAATGGGTCCTCTCTGACTCAGCGAGGAGAGGGCAGGCAGGGAAGGATCTCTGCAAGGTTCTGGCTGCTTCCAGGGCTGGCCAGGCAAGAGTATTCCCTGTAATGTCAGGAAACTGCACCCTGTGCACTGCAGTGTCTGGAACCCTGAGCAGCTCTCTTGGGTTTCCACTGATGCCTGGCCCTGCTGCATCGTGTGTAGGGCCAGTGGCTCCCAGGACTGAAGGGTGGCAAGTGCCCATCCGGCTCTTTCCCCTCATGCTCCCATTGCCACTCACATCCCTGCCCTATGCTGGGCTGAGACCTGAATAATCCACATGGAATATCCCTGACTGTGGCTGGGCAGGGTCCCAGGGCTCGGGCAACGTTGGGGAAGCTTCTTCAGTGGTGCAGTTGAAGTTGGAAAGGCTCCATTCTCCCAAGAGCATCTGTCTCTGCAGTTGGATGAGGATCAAATGCCTGTGGTCCTGAGCCTTTCTGTCTGGAGCCTGGGCAAAGCCCAAGCTGGATGCAAAGCCTAAGAACTCCATCTTAGGGGTTCCTGTGTTCTAGCAGGGGTTCTGGAGGTGATGTCTGTGACACACACCAAAAACCTTCAGACACCTTTTGGGGCAAAATGGTCTTTTTTTTCCCCTTAATTTACTGTGATCTTCTTCAGGTTGTGGAAAGGCCAATGGAAGCAGAGAAATGAGCTTCCTCCTCCTCTTTTTTAACATGGGTGAGGAGCTGTTGATGATGGGATGGGTTATGGCAAATGCTGTCAAACAGAGAGGCTCATGGAGGTAGTGTGGTCTCATGGAGCAGAGTAACACTGAGGAAGCTGGAATCATGGCTGGGGCTATAGTACAGTGTGTTTCTATAGGGGCAGTGCTCAACACTGCTGGTACAGCACCTACCAATGCTCTGCCTCACTTCTCTTGGCTCCTGTGTCCTTTAGGAGGTGGTGCAGCAGAGCAAGAGGCAGCAGTTTCCCCCAGACCCCCCAGCACATAGTCCCCATCCTGCCTTTGGAAGGACAGCAATGTCTCCACAGTGACTCCCATGCTGCTGGCACCTCCGGAGCTGTCGGTGCGTGTCTGCAGGCCCTCAGCTCTCTGAATCACCTGCTCAGCCCCCTGGTTGCCGGGACGTGCAGCTGCCTGAGCCGTGTTTACCGTTCCCGGATCCCTTTCCTCCCTTTTCCCCAGGCAGATTAAAGCCAGACAAGAAAGGGCAGATGCGGCTCCCCCTCGACAAGTTGCTGCAGGTGAGCCGGGAGCTGCTTGGCATGCACACCCAGCCACCTGGCCCTGCTCTAGGAGCCATTGTGCAGGCAGGCTGCAGCAGTGCTGGGAGCATCCCAAGGGATGCGTGGGAGCAGAGGCCAGGATGCTTCAGGGAGAGGGAACAGCCCTGGCGAGGATCTTCATCTGAGTGCAGGTGTCAAGTCGGGGCGCTCCCAGTCTGGCTCATGGTGGCCTTCGGAAATGGAGCATCATAGAATGGTTTGGGTTGGAAAGGACCTTAAGATCACCCAGTTCCAGCCACCTGCCATGGGCAGGGATGCCTCACACTACACCATGTTGCTCAAGGCTCTGTCCAACCTGGCCTTGGACACTGCCAGGGATAGGACAACCACAGCTTCTCTAGGCAACCTGTGCCAGTGCCTCACCACCCTCACAGGGAAGAGATTCTTCCTTATATCAGGCCCATTGTTTTCATACTTCCCCATCTCCTGCATTACCTCTTGTAGAAGGAGCCCCTGGAGAACCAGGGCTATCCAGGAGAGGGGATAGCTGCCTGTGCCAGACAGCAAGCAAAGCCTTTAGTGTCACTGGGGCTGGGTGAGATGTGCCAGTTCCACTCCTGGCTCTGCACATTGAGTGGCTTGTGTCTCCTCAGCTGAGCTGGACCTGGACCAGGACCAGTCCTCCTCAGAGGTGTGTGCTGGCTTGATGTAGAAACTGGCCTCCCCAGAGGGCATCATGCTCCCCAAATGGGATCACGCCTGCAATGCCATCCACGTGCTTCCCTAGGTTTCAGTGCATGAATGGCAGCAGAAGCAACTTCTTGGAGCTGGGTGCAGGTCTTCTGTGTGCAGGATGGCAGCCTGGAGAGCAGCCTGGCTTTCCGAAAGAGCAAAACTTTGACTGAAGGGAAGGCTTTCCCCTCCGTTCTGTTTTCTTCGTCATGAAGCATCCACCGTGACTTGTGTGGAAGGAAACAAAACCTGGTTTTAGTTCCACGTTCTGAGAGATGTTTGAAATACCATGAGAATGTCTCTGGGTTGGTTTTGAGCCCAGCCAAAGGGCAAAAGCTCTTGAACGATTTAGATTTCAAACCTTTCTCACCACGCTTGTCTGCCTGGAGCTCCAAACCCCCCCAGAGTGCCTGCCTCCAAGGAAGGGAATGTTTTGCACATGGGCTAATTTGGGTTAAATTCAAGGCTGTTTTTATTTGCTTCAGGCAAATGTCATTGGGCTCCTTTTGGTGTCACTTCGCTGTTCCTAAGTAGGTTCCTGGAGAACCAGTAGGAAGCTGAACATGTACGTACATCTCTGAAGCACGCGGGTATTTCCAAGTGATGCAACTTCAGATTCCTTCCCCACCTCCCCCCCTTCCCCTTCGCTTCAAAACCCTTTTTTTGGCCTCAAAGATCAGCTTGTATTTTTGGGTTTGGGGTTTTTTTGGTTGTTTTTGTTGCTGTTTTAGGCTTCTTGAAGCAGAACCTTGCCTGATGGGAGGAGGTGAACAAGGCCAGAGCTAGGGTGGTGCAGGCAGGGTGGCTGGGAAGGGAGATGCTGACCCTTCAGGGAGACCTTGTTCCAGCCTGTAGCTCTGTCTGTGACCTCGTGATCCTCCCACAGTCACAACCCAGCAGCACGTGAGAAATAACAGCAGCTATGGAGGGACCCAGGCAGGCAGGAGAGGTAGATCCGTGTGAACCTGATGGAGTTCAGCAAGGCCAAGTGCAAGGTCCTGACCTGGGCTGGGGCAATCCCAAGCACAAATACAGGCTGGGTGGAGATTGACTTGGGGGTGTTGGTTGATGAGAAGCTCAACATGACCGGGCAGTTCGTGCCTCCAGCCAGGAACCAGCTGTGTCCTGGGCTGTGTCACCAGCAGGTCCAGGGAGGTGTCATGCTCTAGGGAGATCCCCCCCTTGCAGTCCTGATCCAGCTCTGGGGCAGCAAAACCAGAGGGACGTGGAGCTGTTGGAGCGAGTCCAGAGGAGGCCATGGAGATGCTGCGAGGGCTGGAGCAGCTCTGCTCTGGAGCCAGGCTGAGAGATATAGGAGATACTTCCCCAGAGGTGGCAGCAGAGCTTCAACAGGACAGGAGACATTGCAAAGATACTGGCAACACCCATCTAAGTTAACCAAATATCAAAGCCTAGATCACGATCAACACAAGTTTCTACACAGCAACAAAACATTCAATACTTTAAGATTTATTATATTTAGCAGAAAGACTTAATATCTGTTAGATGCAAAAGCTGTAAACATTTGCCTGGAATAAGATCTAGACACTACGCACTGAAGATCATCAGAACTCACCTAAAGTTGTTGAGATCTTCTATAGTTTAAAAACTTTTAATCGTGATCAACCCCTCTTGAAAACTCTGCTCCTTTACTGCTCCTGATGCAGGAATGACTTGGAAAGTCTATGGCTTGCATATTGCAAAAGGTCAGATTAGATGAAACATTTTTTCTTTCTGTCACTACAGCTCTAAGTGAGATGAGGTATATGTAAAAGAATAAAAGTTCCTTATGAGTATAGAACTGCTGTACCTGGGGCTGAGGCGTGCAGAAAATTCACATCCTCCCTTCTAAATGTAAATCTTGGAAGACAGAACATCCTAATTCCTACTGAAACTATCCCAGCTTTAATGAAGAGTATTAACATTCCCTTTTTGCTCAGGAAATATCAATAATCCTAACTGCAAAGACTAGAACAGGGCTGTGATTCCAAGACGACAACATAAAAAGGAATTACAGTGAATTTGAGGATAATTCTGTAACAGAATGAGTTTCCTCAGACGCCTTGACTAAATGCTGTGTTAACTAATGCTAAATCATATCCAGTTGGCACAGCTCTGGAGAGGACCATGAATATGGTGAAAAGGTTTTATCTTGAAGACAAAGAATGTATTTTTCCCGATTACTGTCAGTGTGCAATTCAATTCTAGATAGTGGAGCTAAGCCTTGTCTGCCTCAACATGTGTCACCCCATCCCTACAGCTCTAACGTAGCCCTGTCCTCCCTTAGCAGGGAGTGGAAAATAAGCAGAGCACTCAATTGTCCAAGGCCATTTACTTCATCAAGACTCAAGCTTGCAGAGTTTGAGGTGTAATTCTCAGAGATCACAGTAGTTAGTATTGGCATCAAGTGAACATCCCCATTTTAAATCCTGAAAAAGGAATCACTCACACAGTACTGCACTGGGGATGTCTCAGTTACATGCATAGAAATTGATGCAAAATACTTCTCTACTACAAGATGTCAGTTCTCAAGAACATATGGGTTTGTGACTACAACAATAACCATAAAACTTTCCACAAGCTAAGAGACAGCTCTGAGTGGCTAAACCAATGGGTACCCTGGTCTCTTTGAAGATGTCCCTGCTCACTGCAGGGGGCTTGGACTAGATGACCTTTGGAGGTCCCTTCCAACCCAAACTATGATTCTATTAGAAAATGAAAGTACCAAAATTCCTGGTCATCCTTAAAGTGCTGTATGCTTGCACAAGGAAAACAGAAGTAAATGAGTTGCAGGACTCACCATGCAGAGCAAAGGTATGTAACAGAGGTAAGGTTAAGTAGAGGGAGGTGGTAGAAAACCATGTAAGAGCAAGCACAGAATTGCTGACAGTTTGAGTTTCAACTTCAAAATCATGGAAAATACTGACAAATCATTATTTAGTGAGCAACCTGGGCCAGAAGACTGAATAATACCATGCTGCTGCTCAAAAGGCAATAGGATATGGTCAGCAGTGTTTGGAGGGTCAGTCAAAACCCCAGCAGTAGCAACAAAAGACGGATTTGCCATAATATGAAGGCAAGACAGGAGGAAAATAAGGAAGGAAGCAATCCAAACCTCTTCCATTTTAATTTGTGTCTGCATCCTGCTGAGGGAACAAACACTCTGTAAGTTGTAGCCTGTCATGTAATTCTGTATTAGCTTCAGGCTAATAAATAGGACTGTAAAGCATATGCAAAGACTGATTTATAGGATCCAAAGAGAGAGAGACCAAGTCTTACAGCTATTTGCATCTGCCTCACATACAAACAAGCGCTGATGGAAAGTTTCCTGCTGAGAGAAAGGCAAGAGATACATTGAAGAAAAAGATGGTTAAAAACAAAGAGGACTGGAATAACTTCTTCAGAGAGGGGGTTTTACGTATTTGTGAAGCAAAGCAGAGCACAGTGCTGCAGCTGGAATCATTCATCATAATAAAAGGAAAGCAAGAAAAATCAGCAACACTAGGAGAGGTCTATGAACAAGACTGAGAGAGCTGGGCTGGGTCAGCCTGGAGAAGAGAAGGCTCCTTAAGGGGAGACCTGAGAGCAGCTTCAGTGCCTAAAGGGGCTACAGGAAACCTGGAGAGGGTGCTTTGGACAAGGGCCTGTAGGGACAGGACAAGGGGAATGGCTTTAACTTGCCAGAGGGGAGACTGAGATGAGCTCTTAGGCAGAAGC
>JANHGB010057246.1:9341-21424 GCA_026283785.1 Coracopsis vasa
CTACCCCTGTCCATCAGTTCCGTAGCCCCATCATAGAAGGCCACCAAATTGGTCAGGCAGGATTTCCCCTTACTGAAGCCATGCTGGCTGTCACCAAGCACCTCGCTGTTTTTCATGTGCTTTAGCATGCCTTCCAGGAGAATCTGCTCCAAGATCCTGTCAGGCACAGAGGTGAGACTGACTGTTTGCACATCCTGCATCAGGCAGATGTGGCAGCCCTGGGGACTTATTTTATGTGTTTGAATATGATGAGGTATACATTCTAAAGGACTAGCCAGGCAAAGCCAGCTGGCCACTTGGAGCTGTATTAAGGACCAAATCCAACCCATTGGTCCTTCTCTGAGCCATGCTGGTGAAGCTGGTATGTGGTCATGGACTTGTTGCCTCACTGAGAGGGAAAGGATGTGCCTATCTGGAGCACAAAATGAGCTGCTGGAAGCAAAATCCCCTTCCCACATATGTTGTACTTTTCTTAGGGTAGCAGAAGGAAGTAAAAAGCTTTCCAAAATGGGAAAGTTTAAAAAATGAAATTATATTCATAGTTGAAGGAAGGCAGAAAAGGTAAGAGAGAGACCTTGAATGGATCTTTATTTTTGTTGCAATGGTCCAATTGCAAAGGCAGGATCCTTATACATACCCATCTGGTTTCTACCATGGGATACAGCAGAGCTGACAAGTTTCCACCAGGAGGGTTAGATTCTATTAAAGCAGCATTTTCTCATGGAAAATATTTTCTGTTGGAACATTTTTGGCTAACTTTCGGTATGGATGCGAAAGGCTCTGACAGAAATGCTACAGTTACTTCATCCATTAAAAGCACAGGAGGAGCGAGAGGGGGCTGAAGGCACAGCCCCTGCCTCTCTGTGGTGATGCTGAACATGGGCTGCCCTGTCTGCAGCTCCTGCCACCCATAAACCCTGCCAAGGTGAAAGCCTTGGGGGCTTGAAACAGAGAGGCACTTGGCTGAGCAGGAATGGCTGTGTCTGCACACGCAGGGCTCACCCCCAGTGGGCAAGTCATTTGTGTTATGACTTTCAGCCACATTTTAATCCGATTGATGGAGTGGCTGGAGATGCTGATGGGATTAGAGCTCAGCAGGATGATGAAGCACTTGGGATTTGCCCTCACGCCGATCCCTGCAGCACACCAAAAGGGAGTGGCTGTCTCTGATTTACAAGCTGCGAGAACCCTGCGTTGAGGTGGACCGTTTCTTCCAAGACATGGGTCCAACCCAAACACATCTCACAGTCTGCAGCCAGAGCTTGGTTTGACTTCCTTTTGACCGTACCCAGTGTCTTGTGCCTGGTTTCAGTGACTGGGTTGTCACCACAGCAGACCCAGAGGCACCAAGGAGCTGGTGGGTGTTTAGTCCTGCTTCCCATGAAGTGACCTTCTGGGTGGCAGTGCTGTGGGCACCTCGTTTCTCTCCACTGATCAGATGGCACTGAAGTAATTGCTCTCAGGGCTGGCTGGCTCAGAGGGGATTATGGGCTGGGGTCTGCAGCAGGTATAAATCAGCCGGTGTTCACTGGCAGCAGAGGAGCAAGGTGGATTTGCACCAGCTATGAATTTCATTCATTGCACTTAAATTATTTTTCCCCACGTGAAAAAAGGAAAATTAAAGTAAACCATTTCTACACCATCTGATTGCTTTGTTTACAGGAATGGTGCCTCTAAATGCTCCAGTCCAAAGTACCAGTGCTGTTAATGGAGTAATTTGTAAGTACAACACAGCGGTTATCCAAATGGCTGTCCTCCCTCTTAAGTGAGCCTTAGATTTTAAGCCCTGAAAGAGCAGCTTGACACCCTTGTGACCTGCCTGGTAATGTTCCTAATCTACCTCTTTATAAATGCACGCTCCCAGGAGGAGCAAAGAGGTGGTGGGGAGGGATGGTGGCAAGTGCAGCAGGGAGGATCTTGAAGCCTTGGGTTGTGCTTGCGGGAAGCGGATGAAGGTGGTCACAGGCTAAGTGAATTAAGTCCAGGGAATGTCAGTTCAAAAATAGGAGCTGCAGACTGACATAAAGATCTTGGGAAGCGGGAGGATTTGCCGGCGACTGGTGCCAGGCCCCTGGAGGAAGTGAGGAAGGGTCTGGTCTCTCTAGTATTTCCTATGCTGGCTGCAGGCATGGGCTGGAGATGCCCGGGGGGATCCTCTGCCTGGCTCAGAGCCCTGCAGCTTACATGCATCCCTGCAAGAGGCAGCTGGTGGAGCAAACCAAAGCAGGGTCCTCCAGGGGTGGCTGCAAAGGGAGGGTGCTCCTTGCCTGCCCCTCACCCTTGCCCATTCCCAACACCAGACCATCCTCCAGAACAGTGGAAGAACCTGGAGTTAAAAATAAGATTGAGACACATTAATTAAAAAAAAAAAAAAGGAAAAGAGAAAAAGAATGCTAATAAAATAACCATTAAAATAAGGGACAGTTAAAAATAGGATTAAAAAGGTAAAGCAATAAGAATTAACATCCCAATACTTGTGCCTTCTCAGACTTTTTATTCCTTCTTCTCTCCATGCAGAGGCTAATGTTCTTCAGGATAGCAGCTGGATTGACTTTGTGCCTTGTGCATTGAAAGAACATCTTCAGGGCTTTACTAATCACAGCAATGCCCAGGCTAATGACGCTTCTGACTCCTTGATAATATCTGTCGTGTTTTGAGTGTTCTTTTTGCACTTTGCCCCACTTGTTTTCCTCACACATACTGCTGCTAAGCGTGTCTTTAAAAAACAGTTGCCCTTACAATCTGAAGCATCTATTGACTGCATGTTTCCTAACTCAAAACGACCTAAATGGGCTTTTGACCAAATATTAAAGAAATTATTGCTTTTTGGTCCAGTTTTAATCGTGTTAATGGTTTTAAGTTTGAAGCTAGTAAGATGCACAAATTAAAGTACTACGTGAGGGGTAATGACTCTTTCAAACTCTTAATGTTATTATGATAATAAGCATACCTTGCTTTATTTTTCCTTTCCTAGATTTAAGTCTGCAAAAAAAGCCCTATTGGATTTCATGTGCATAAGATCCCTGCTATAAAACGGCAGCTATGCTCTCACATCTGTTTTTCAGCCCCTAAGAAAGGTTTGTTTTTTCTTTTTGTCCTAATACTGCAGGAGTTAACAGCTTAGGGATGGAAACAGGTCTGAAAGTCTCCAGGAAGATAATGCTTGGGAAGACAGGTTTAAGCTAAATAAGAAAGCAGATTTCATCAGCCTTCTTGGAAACAACCTGACCAGAGGCTTGTGATCTGTTTCTAAATATGGCCTTTGTGTTTTCCATGTTCAGGAAGTGATGAAAATGGCAGCAGTAATCCCCAGTGAATTTGGACACGCACATCAGGGGCTGAATGCCTTTGTTTGTTATATGGCCACTGTAAGTAAGTTGGGTGTTGTAAACATGACTCATGACAAGTTTAATTAAGACAACAAACATGGGAAATGTAGCAGAAGGTCACGCAACTTTCTTCACAGGTTTGGCAACTGAAGATTTTTCTGAGATTTGAATGTGCTGCACCAGCGCAAATATAAATACAGGTTTTATACTGGTTTTCTCTTTCCCTAAATTATTTTTACCATTTTTTGGATGGTGCTAAAATAGCCCAAATAGAAAAAAAACTTGACCTAATGTATGAGCACATGAACTTGTGGCAAGCCAAACTGCCACTGATGAAAATAAAAGATGTTGTGAACATATGATAAAACTCCTGCAGTCAGTTTGGTTCTGCCCCAAGAATGACAAATTTACTCCTGGATGAATCAGAATGAATGTATCAGATCCTCAAATACCCACCTGTCAATGCAGAACTTCCCTGTTCTTAGACTTTCAAATGCACGTTTGTTGTTCCAATAAGCTCGCTCACTCACTGATGGAGCAATTTTTTCCAGACTTGTTACCTGAGCTTTGCTTCTTTTCAGACATTGTGTGGATCTTCAGAATTTGGCTTAGACCAAAGTTTCTTCCTAAACCATGTGGTGAACGAAACAGACCCTTATGAGCCGATACATACAGGCACAGTGTCCTTGAGAATATGGTGGTGATACCACCTCTGCAGAGAGGATGTTAAATCCAGGCAGTGGTTTTGTTTATGGCAGGCACTTCTGGGAACTTCCTACACGTTTGGAGATCTCAGTGATGCAAAGTTGCATCATGCCTTACAAATAACATAGCACAGTATGCCAGGGATGTACTCCATCCACTTTAAAACTAGCCACATGAAAGCTAAGCATCCCGTTAAGTTAATCAGCTGGGCTGTTCCTATAGTCCCCTGAGAAAAAGAGTTGCGTAGGACTAGCCAAAAGGAATTGATCCCATGCCTGCAGTAGATGAGACAACTCCACAGGTGCCATTTCTCAACAGTGAAGCTAGACAAGGGAGCCCTGGCGATTAGCTGAGTCTGCTGACCTAACTTTCAGATAGCTAAAATTACATCAAATGAGTCCCGGCCTCAGACACAGGAGTACTTGTGCTAAAACACTCCTTCACATGAGGTCTTGTAAAAGCACGCTTCTTCAAGTCTCTAGACAGATTTATACAGAATATTTGAAAAGTCTATTATCAAATAAAATCCTCTTGGGGATTTTGAAGTCCAAGAGGAGCAGATTTGTATTGGTGTGGGCAAAACCCCCCAGCATGTGAAACTGTTTTGCAGGGCAGGAGCCTTTGAAAATGTAAGATTTTTAAGTTAACGCAACCTCATGATTTTCCCTAGAACTTTTGCTCTTAAATCCTTCAGAAGCATTTGAAAACTCCTCATCCAAATTCAAAAATAAGTATTAAATTTATAAAACCAGGAAATTGAAATTTGGATTCTGAAGAGAGTTTGAGTCCCAGGACTTGCAGAGTCTATCCCAGGATTTTAAAATGCATCTAGGTGAAAATTTCCAAAGTCACAAATAATGTCAATATGTCCTTGAAAATCTCCCTTTAGTATCTACCCTTTCTCATCCCCTTTAATTCAGAGCAGGAAAACCACCAAGTAGTTACAATTTCAGATTATCTGCTGTCCTCTGTTATTAAAACATCCCATTCCCATAAAGCAGATGTATGTGTCTGAGTGAAGGGTCTGCATAGCTTACTGTCTAAAATTCATGATTTGAATCATTCTTCTTATGTGTATGGATGGATTTATCAGAGGTTTTTCCATTAAATCACCACCCTTTAATATTTTATTTTATTTATTCTATTTTATTTATTCTATTTTATAAGCATTTTACTAATAATTATGAAACTAGGTCAGTCTGATTTTCTCATGAAAACACTTTGTTACACAACCCCAGCATTCATATTAAGCGTGTTTACAGACCAGAAATGCATGCACATGGCCAGTGTGAATTTCTGGAGACACTAATGATGGGCAATTTTACCACCAGATTCTTCAAAAGCCTCTGTGCTCTGTTTTCCAGGGAAGAGTCTGGAAAGCCCATTTATTTACAGGGACAGAAAAACATTGCAAACATTTTGAATGAAGTGCAAAACTCCGGTAAATGCATAAAGACTCCAAAAACCAGTAATGGGGAAAGGCTCTTTCTCCAGTATCGGCACAGGCAGCCATGCCGCAAGAGGGAATGCTCCCAGCCATTGCAAAATGATGGCACATTGCAGTAATATCCTCCTGTCACCTCTGTTGCAAGCTGTTGTGTTTGGGAACGCTGCAGTTGAATTAGACACCACTCTCAAACAGATTAACCAAGGCACAGCTTCAGCCCTGTGTAAGTCCCTTGGCTGAATTGGTGACAGCAGGGTACTGCGTGGTGCTCAGTATGAATGCCGTGTCATGAAATCACCAAATTGTGAACCTGGACCATTCTGTGGAAGGCTCAGTCTGTTGCTGGCTTGGGTTGCACTGCAATGAGCTCAGCATCCTGCAGGGTCCAGTCCAAGCAGCCTGGCTGTGCAAGTGGACTGATTAGCATTGACTCAACAGTTTAACTGAATGTCCTACACATTCCTGTCAAAGCTTGTTCAAAACCAGAGCTAAAGGGCAGATGAATACTGTAGTGAAGTGGGAAGTATCATGGTTTTTTACATCAGATTTGAGAGAAATCCTATTCATAGTCCTTCTGGGACCATACTGGCTTCTGAAATAGATTTCCTCTTGAGAGCTGAACCGAGGATGCGAGCCAGAATGACACGACTTTTGTGAAATCTGCATTCGCAAGGGACAGAAGGGAGAAATCTGTATAACCACAACAAAATAGTTCAAATACCAAGGCAAGAATGCAAAAATAGAATTTGTTTTCACTCCTTAATTTTTATTCTCCAATGTGACCAGGTTTTGTTTGGGGTTGTTGGTTTTTTGTTGTTGTTGTTGGTTTTTTGTTTGTTTTTTTTTTTTGTGGGGAAGAGGGCTTTTAAAGATAAGGTGGAATTCTGGATGATCAGAATAAGCAGGTCTCAACATCAGAATAGTGACACCAGTAGCTCTGGACACATTGGTTTGCTCCCCTGTGCAACTTATTCAGTATGGAATGGTAATAACTAATGAAGAAAGGACTCTGAGACTCCAACTGAGGCAGCTGGGGCAAAACTTGCCTTTTAGATAAGGAAATTTTACCTGAGTAAGAGCTCAATGCAGACTGGAAAATTGGTCATGAAATCCTCAGCTAAGCTGATAAGAAGCCAAAATCCTTCAGACAGACAAGTAAAATAGGATTTCCAACCTCCTTAGTTATTCACATCCTACTAATGAGCTCTGGCATCTGTGGCAGAATTGTTAAAGGAGTATTGATCTCCCGCAAAATTTGGTGTGTAATAGTGATTCACAGATACACAGAGAATAAAGAATCCTCCTCCCTTGTTATTTCCCAATGGGCTGATCAATTGCGGAATGCTGGAAATGCAGATGGCATTTCCATTTCTCCTTTTCATCCATCAAGTGGTTATTTGGTGGTCCACCCAATCAGCTTGACTGGTTTGAATTTGGTTTTTTCCCTTTTCAGAAGTAATGTTATTGAATGTTGATGTTTGACACAATCATATGTTATAAAGTAAAGGTTTAATGAAGGGAACTCGTTATAAACAGTCTCTTTCTCCTGAGTAAAATGAAAGCAATTTCTTTTTGGTTAGTTTTAAAAATAGCCAGTCAGTGCTGTTAAACGTATTTGGATTTCAGTGCACATTATTCCTTCTCTTTCAAAGTCTGCTGCCTCCTCTACTGAGAGTGTTACAACCTGTGTCTGCGGGCAGGACTGTAAAGCAGTTTTCCAATGAGAACAGCCATGAGCACACCAGTACCACCTTACCCAACAGGAGCTGGACGTGTGATGGCACATTCAGCCATGGCAGGGAGCAAGCCGCAGGGTACATTTAAAAGCCAGCATTTCTACCTGACCCATGAGGGTCAGACCCTCCGAGGGGAATCTTTTGGGCTGATCTTATGCACATCTCAGAAGAAAAATAAGTTGTGTTGTCCTCAGGGAAAGCCGCTGCTGCCTTTTGCTGAGGACTGCTCATGCCATTACAATCTGGAGCAGGGAACTGGGGTTAGCAAGCTTGTAGCTTGTGTTGCGCACCCAACCTTTCCATCTCCTTTGGAAAACCTACCCAAATTTGGCAAAGCAATAAACATCTATCGAAATATCCATCCCTACATGATCCTTGGAGACTTCTGAGTCCAGATCAGGGTTTGAGCATTAAAGATGAAGCATAAGACCATGTACTGGAGAAGAAAACAAGATATTGAATAGCTGCTCATTAATCAACTGCTGGGAACAGAGAGAGGGGTACAATGGTAAAAAATAGCGTGCAGTTCTCAAAATTAAAGGCTGTTTCAGGATGCATATGTATAGAGGGAGGTGGGTGAATGAAGTAATATTACACAAGCAGCCTTAATTTACACATGCCTTACTTCTGCAGAGCTCAGCTTGGTAATTCTGCTGCTGCTTTATGAGTACAAGGTTTGGGGTTTTTTTTCCTGTTACATAGAGTGGTTTGCTGCCTTTCAGTTCCCTGTACTCTTCTGGCTTTATAAGACGTGGAATATTTGTGACTGCCTTGTGTTGCAATGATGTGATCACAGAGCTCTTTTCAGCTCTGTGGAAGAAATGAAAGGTTGCGCTCACTGCAAGCAGTTGCTAAGAAAGAAAGAAAGAAACCCTATTTTAAGCTGTTCCACAGAAGCACATACTAGCTTGATTGGTTATTGATTCCAGTTTTATTATGGAGAAAGCACATTTTTAGCCATAAACATATGCAGCCACATGTTGAGCTGCAAGTGTGAAAACTGCATCAACTGTAAGGCTCTGTGGCAGCCTGTGCTGAGCCTGAGCATCCAAAAAGCCGAAGACCCCCATTTCTCACTCTAACAAGCGGCACCAGTCTCTTGAGGGAAGTTTTCTTGGCTCCTTCAGCTATATTGAACTCTGGATTCAATTCAGTTAGGAGTCAGTTGTGACTTGGATCTCACAGGCTGTCCCTAGACTGCTAAATTAAACAAAGCCTTGGTCTACTTTGGACGTTGGAGCGTGACTATCTATTCTGTAGAGCTGCTGGACTGGTCCAGCATTTGGGAGTGGTGGAGCCTGCATGAATTATCACCCTCCCAGAGAATGCCTAGACAAGAGTGTGCAGGAGTTTAAGGGGTTGTTACAGGCTTTTCTGTGCAGGATGACTCCGGTGCCAGACAGCGTGCGTGGGCATGTTCAGTGTACAGGAAACCCATAGGTATACACAAACATATGTGTGTACAGATAGATAGATAGATCTAGATAGAGACAGAGGTAGAGAGATAGAGATAAGAGATAAACACAGGTAGCCATATTTACCAGATATATACAGCTAGGTAATGCCTTGCAATCTGTTTGGATTTCAGTGCCATACATGAAGGAGCAAACTCATATATTTCACCTCAGAGCACACAGAAAGAAGAGGTGTATGGCCCACAGAGTTTTTGTTCTGCTTTTACCCCAGCTAAGCCAAAATAGAGATTTTGTGGCAATTCACTGTTAGACAAGGGCAGGAACAATATGGGCAGGGAACAGGAATGCCTGCAGACACTGAGCTTTTGGGATACTCTTTCTTGAGAGCTGCGCCAGTTCAGTCATTAATTGAGAATAAATAACAGCAAAGTACCTCCCTGAATCAATGTTTGTAGGAACAGAGCCCAGGGTCAGGCACATTTAAAAAGAAGAGTTTTTCCCTTGAAGAAAGCCAGAGTCTGTGAAAATGAACAAGGGAAAGACTTGGAAACTGTTAGCTATTTCCTGAAGGCTTTTCCCATTCCTTCTCATGCAAGTCAACAAGTTTTTTGCCTGGATGAGAGTGGGTATTCCTTTTTTTTCAGAAGTGCTGGAGATATCTTATTTTCCTTTAGTGGGAAGGTTCCAGACAGACCCTGTGAAGTTTCTCCATTTCTTGGCCTGAAAGAACTGAAATATGGTCACTTGTGTGAGCTGCAAAAGCCATCTGCTTGGGCCTGTTTTCAGAGGAGGCTTGAGGCAGACATCCCACAACAACAGGAGAAAAAGAAGGAGTCCTCTCAGTGCCTATTGGCACTGGGCTGCTATTGAGACGGTTGTTTCTGAAATTCCTCCTTACTTGTGTTGCTAATTATGTTTTAGGAAAGCGAATGCAGGTCCTCAACATCCGTGTGTGTGCATATGTTGTTACATCTGTCTGTCCAGAACAGCTGGGTTCCTCAAGCAATCCTGCTGGTACTGGCTGATCCATGTTAAAATCTCCTTTCTGATTGATTTCAAGTAGGAGTTGCAAACCTTAGTCTATGCTGAACTGTTGATCTAGATGTTATCACTTGTTATCAGCAGGATTCTGGTTAAAGTCTGTGATGAGTTGCGTGGCCTGCAGACCCAGAATTTCACTCTGTGGATGGCAGGAAAAAGGGCAGGTTATTGACAGAAACTTGCCTGGAATATGCCCAAATTGCACATCTGAATCCATATCCCCCCAGCTTAAACAAGCTTCATTTCTCATTCCCATTTACCTAAATATTTGATCTTCCTCTCTGGTCCAATGAACATTTAATTGTGTATAGAAAGTCAAACAGCACCAACAAGAGAGATTTGGAGCCATTCTCCCCCATCACAGCACATGACTGTGTAATGACTGATGGAGACTTCTGAGACATGTCAAGCCTCTGCTCTGACTCAAAAGGCAGAAAGGTTTAAGCTTGGGCTTTCTCCACACCTGTGTTGTAGGATCCAAGCAAAGGGAGATTTGCCTTGGTCTTGCCTTGGGCTTTCAGTCCCACCAGCTACAGTTTGGTGGTTTTGATGGCTGTGTCTATGTTTCTGAGCCAGGAACTGAACCTGACATCCCAGGAAATTGGCTGTTTTGGAGCCCCATTGCTTAGGGCTGTTCCCTTGGATAGTAGATTTGGCTTGGAGAGAGATGGTTGGAGGGACAAAAGCAGAGCTGGGAACTGAGCAATACTGCTGGGGTCCAAGATGTCTCCTCCTTCCTAGTCCTAGGAGGGCCTAGAAATGCACCTAGGGTGCCCATCTTCCCCCAGGCCTCATACAGACAGAGCCTGGTTTCTTGGCTGAGGACTGAGGATTCACTAGGCAGCATTGGGATGAGTAGGAGCAGGGCACTGCAATGCTAGCATGGTCTGACGTGCCTGTTCCCTGGTGCCTGGCCCTGGTACCATCTTAGTTAATACTAGACTCAAACACATCTGTGTTCCAGGGTCCTCTTATTCTTGACGAAGCAAGGGAATAGATTGCATATAAAAGTACAATGCCATTCAGTAATGAGCTGAAATGATTTGCTTGCACCATGCTGGTCACCATAAATAAAGGAATTTGTCTCTTTGAAATGTACCATAACTCTGGTTTCTGAAGTGCTTCTTTTCTGACACTTCAAACAAAAGGCTCAAAATGGGGAGAACAGGATCAAACTTAGTGTCTCATGTTTCTCACCTCTTCACTATCAGAAAACATGCTTTCAAAAGCAAGCCAAGGCCACATCAAAACCATATCATCCCATGTCCATTTCTGCTTAATGAGGCATCTTCATGTACATCAGTTAGCGCAAACACTTAATCATCCATCCTTTCACTAACCAGTCAACCACAAAAATATAACTGACATTTAAATGGCACAGGAGGAAACACCAGGCTGGAGATAGGGCCAGTAATTCCACAGTGAAATAAGAAGGCTCTCAAACAAACATCATGTGAATTGATTGAGGCTGAGCTGGAAGATACAGGTTTTGCTAAGGTTAATAACAGCTGACAGCTTGACCTATTCTTGCAGTTTATGATACCAGCATCAGCCCTAGGCTCTCCTTGTCTCTCCTCTCTGTCTAGAGCTTAATGCTGGTGATGACAGGGTTGAGTGTTTATGGGTAAGAATCAGGGGAAAAGCCAACGAGGCAGATATCATGGTGGGAGTCTGTCATAAGCCACCCAACCAGGATGAAGAGGCAGAAGAAATATTCTATAAGCAGCTGGGAAAAATCTCACAATTGCTAGCCCTTGTTCTCACAGGGAGACTTCAACTTACCAGCTATCTGCTGGAAACACAACACAGCAAAGGAGAAATGGTTTAGGAGGTTCCTGGTGTGTGTGGAAGATAACTTCCTGAGACAGATGGTGAGTGAGCCACACTAGAGAAGGTGTCCTGCTGGACCTGTTTTTGTGAACAGAGAGGGACTTGCTGGTGATGTGATGGCTGGAGGCTGTCTTGGGCATAGCCATCATGAAATGATTGATAGAGTTTTCAATTGCCAAGCCCAGAAAGTGATGATGAATTGAACTGATGGCCATTCACAAGTGGTGTCCCCAGGACTCAGTGGGACCAGTTCTGTTTAGTATCTTTATCAATAATCTGGATGAAGGTATTGAGTGCACCTTCAGTAAGTCTGTGGATGACGTCAAGTTGGCTGGGAGTGTTGATCTGCTGGAGGGTAGGAAGGCTCTGCAGAGGGATCTGGACAGACTGAATCAATGGGCTGTGGCCAATGGTATGAGGTTCAACAAGGCAAAGTGCCGGGTCCTGCATTTGGACCACAACAACCCCATGCAACGCGACAGGCTGGGAAAGAGCAGCTGGAAAAGGACCCGGGGGTGCTGATTGGCAGCTGAACATGAGCCAGCTTGTGCCCAGGTGACCAAGAAGGCCAACAGCATCC
>JANHGB010057247.1:0-19978 GCA_026283785.1 Coracopsis vasa
CAACCTTTAGTATAAGGTTGCTGCAACCTTTCTGCAGTGGCCAGAACTCTCTAAAAATGTCTTCAAACATGAGGGGTGCACATACACTTCATTTTATGGATCCGATCCCAGCAGGGCAAAGATAACTTTTATTGCCCTTGAGATTAACTTTTTTGATTTTTAACTGTAGATGGCAGTATATACCTAAATTAAACAACGGTGAATACCTTTAAAATTGCATCTGCTTCCAACTAATTTGTATAGCAGTTTTAATTTTAAAAGCTTGAGTAATGAGTTTTAGTAAATTAATTCGATGTGGTTTTGTTATGTGGCAGGAAGGGAAGTAATTCTTTTATAGGCTACTATTTAGGAAGTTAAAGAGTTCTGAGACTTAAAATGTTGTTTTATAATTGATACACCTTTTTCTGTTGTACACTGACAAGAGAATAGATAACTGGAATTACTTTTAAATTGAACCTACTTGTTTTAATCAACAGCAAATAAGATTTTTGATGTTCGTAAATAATATTTCATTAAGATGGGCTGCTGATCTTTCTACTTAAAGTGCTGAGTAGATTTTTATCAGTAATGATTTCAAGTTGAACTTTAAAGAACATTTTTCATTTTCTATGTAACAGTTGGTCCTAAACTGTAAGAATTGATTTAAAATGTTCCTGAACATACTCCGTGCTTTAAAGATATATTTATCTGATTTTATTGGTTTCAAAAGTCATTCCACAGATGCATCCTTTTTTGTGTCTGACTTTTATTGTTATAAGCAACTGAACATAAGATACAGTGATTTTTTTTTTTTTTAGTTCTGGCTCCAAGTCCTCTTAAAGCCCCAATCAAAGGATATCTAATCATCACAAGATTGAGATTGCTCAATTGAGGCTGGTACCTACATCCCTTGTCTTTGAAGGAAGAAGACCAGGCTCTGTCCTTTCTATTTTAACACACTCAGCCACACAGCTCCTGTCTTGCAGGAAGTGCACTAACCAGCAGGGCATGAACTTTAGTAGAGGCATCTCGTGCTCTTGGTTAAATCAATATGCATGGGACCAGAAGAAATCAAGCCAGCAAGAGCCGACAAGTTTCAGTGATCAAATAGTTAGGAGACACACTGGAAGAAAATACTCCATGGTCAAAAACTTTGTTTCATTCTTGTTTCTGCACAGAATTGATAGAAAGTTACAATGGTTTTCAGGCTTAAGTACTTAACTCCCTAATTGCAGCATGATGTCTACCAGCAGCATCCTAAATCTCATTTACCTTTCTTCTGATAGTGTTCATTTGTACTTTATGCCAGTCACAACTTATGAATTAAAATACTACTGCATTGCTCATTAAAATTACTATTTTTATCACTTTTAACCTTACAAATTAAACGTAAGCAGTGTTTCTGCAATTCTGTAGTCAAGATTAAAAGTCTGTCTCTGCTACACTAGTATTACTGGAAAATAGTTGTGATTGTTTTGAGGTACAGGAAAGTTTGTGGTATCTCAGAATGACAGCTTACAGTGTCTGAACTCTGGGGATGTTTTGGATGACAAAATGTGTTGCCAGCTGTGCAGCAGATTACAACGTTTGAATGCTTCAGGGTTTCCATAATACAGAATATATTCCATTTTGGGAGTACAAAGAGTCCTCCCCTCTCCTGAGATGATACTCTTTTGGGCATATAAGGAAGGGCTATATCAATAAAGAAGCATGGTCTACCTTGAGCATTTGTCCCAAGAGTGTGTATCTATGTCCTGGGTTCAGCAGTAGCAGTCATTTTCATCCTTCTTAGTAGCTGGTGCAGTGCTGTGGTTTTGACTTTCAGCTTGGGAACAGCGCTGATAACACCGATGTTTTCAGTTGCTGCTCAGTAATGTTTACTCTGACCAAGGACTTTCTGAGTCTCATGCCTCTGCCAGGGAGAGGGGAAGCTGAGAGGAAGTAGAGACAGGACACCTGACCCAAACTAGCCAAAGGGGTATTCCATACCACAACACATCATGCCCAGTATATAAACTGGGGGCAGTTACCTGGAAGTGCCAGATCTCTGCTCGGGTCAGGCTGGGTATTGGCCGGTGGGTGGTGAGCAATTGTATTCTCTCTCCTTGTTATTTCCCTTATCAGTATTATTATTGGTGGTAGCAGTAGTGGTTTGTGTTATACCTTAGTTACCGGACTGTTCTTGTCTCAACCCGTGGGAGTTACATTGTTTCGATTCTCCTCCCCATCCCTTCAGGAGCAGGGTGGGGAAGAAGCAGGGAAGTGAGTGAGAGTGTGGCTGTGTGGTTGTGAGTTACCGGCTGGGCTTAAACCACAACAAGGTTGATCAAAAAGGAGTTTGATTCTGATAGCAGTACGATACCAGTACAATTTTGGACAAAAATATTGCTCAGAAGGAGGCATTTCTTAGTAGCAAACTGAGTCACCAACAGCAAGTCACTTTTGGATTCAGTAGTTTTTTAGGATTTTAATTGGTATTTCATGCCAATCCACGTATGTGGTACTTATCTTAAAAGGAGGTGTCAATTATGGCTTTACATAGATCAGTGGCAGTCTGTCCCAACTGTGGGCTGCTCCCTCGCAAGGCAGGTAGCAAAGTCAAGGGCAAAGGTTGTGAGAGAAGTAAAGCATAGCCAAGGGAGGAAGTAGAAGTACAAGGGAAATATAACATTAATACTGTAAGAAAAAGATGTCAAAATTGGAGGAGAGGCAAGAAATAATTCAAACAAAAAGCTAATGCAGTAAGTCAGTTAATGGTATGCAAAGAGATTTGTCTTATTTACAACTTCAGGTATTTCTGTTTGTTGATATGACTAGTTACCAAAATAGACCAAATTATACTGAAATTGACTGATGAGAAAGCAGACATACTGATAAACTATTTGTTTACTTCATCTGTCCCACAGGTGATAATCCAAATATTCCCACAAATCTATGAGCAAATGAAAACAAACAGCAAAAACAACCTAACAAATATAAAATTCAGAAAACTCCAAAACTGGAATATACCTTTTCACTGTTTATAATAACAAATAAAACAAATACAAGACCTTAGTAGCTTTAAAATCTATTCTCAAAGTATACCCACCTTTTCTTTGTTTCCAGAAGTGCTACGTTATCTAAAGTGGTCCGGTAAACAAGCCTCTAAGAATTAATGAGAAGGATTAATACATATTGTTATGACTCAAAGCATTTTATGATTAAAAAAGAGCCCATTTAACCATAATGATTCAAATTCAGCTGCAGCAATAACAGGCGAAATTCCCATTGATTTAAGGGAGTCTGAATTCCGTGTTCATCTCTTATGCCTTAATAACACTGTGGGCCTGAATATGACAATGCCTCTTTGTGTTTAACCAAAACAAATGTCTTACAGGCCATCATTCATCTTTAACCCTCAATAGAGTGCTGTTTCATCATTTTCTCCTACAAGGTGTATCTCTTAATTCAAATGTATGCAATAAAAAGCATTCCCAAAGTATATCATATCTAGTTAACCACATTAAGTATTCCCTAAATGGAAAGGTCATTGATATTGGATGGATTCCTCAATTGAAACAGAAAACTGTATCTCAGAGGAATTTTTATAGATGACATTCATATGTCTTAATTCTGAATTGTATAACACAGAGTACTTTTTGATAGATACATTAAACAGCATAATAAGGAAAAACACAAATAGAGAATTAAAAATGAGAGTCTCCCTCTTCATTTGTTTCATCTCTTATTTTAGGTTTTGCTCAGTCAGACAGGAAAAAAAAAAGTATTAGGTGATCTGTGATAGCATTTCAAGTATGTTCACACAAATGTCTTGATATGTGCTACACACTATCTGTTAAAAAAAAAAAGTAACTAAAACATTCCAAACCTAATAATTAAACCCTGATGGTTGGCTGAAATTAAAAAGACATTCCTAAGACTTTATGCAGGCACTAATTTTGGACTAGTTGCACTATCGTATACAACACAATATTCACAAATTTCATGAGGCATCAAGGTGGCTTCGAAATTACCCATTTTTCCTTCCAGAAGGTAAATATTTATTTCAGGGAATATGAAACTGAAAATATTTTCTCCTGAGAAGTGTCAGATCCCACTTAAGGTAGCTATTATAAAAATACTTTTTCCTGTCATGTCATGATTCTGTATCTCAAATGCCTTAAAAATGCTAGACCTGCCTCATGTGCTCCACCTCCATAGCTCTTCTATCTGCTCACCTTTATAGGGGGAGCCCTGAGGACAGGCCTTGGTGGCCTTTAGTTGTCCCAAGAAGGAAAGAAGAAACAAAAGCACAGAGTGCTTGCTTTAAAAGCATTCCAGTCTGCTCCTGGAAACAAAGCCCTGGATGATGCAGGGTGAGGAAAAGGCTATGGAAATGCAGCAATTTGAAATTACATCTGATTTCAGAAATCTCGAGAAATGCTAATTTCTTGAGATTTCTGAAATGGTGATTAATGACTTTGTTGTTACTTTTGGGAGTATGAAAATAGCATGCAATTGGTTTTCTAATTATTCTCATGAATACAGGAGAAATTTTATAAATAGAAAATAGAAAAATATGGTCTGGGGGGAAGCTGGAGGAGTGATCTGTTGCACCTTCTTTGACATCCAAGCCTGAACTCATTTGAGGCGACATCCCTTGCCTTGGGTGGCTCCTGCCTGTGGTACGTTTCCCCTGAACAAGTTTTAAACAAACTATTCAAACAATCCTGACTAGGGAGGTATTGTTTCACAGCTCTCAGACTGCCTATAGTGCTAAGAGGTGACAAGGAAACTGATGGTGGCAGGAAGGGTAGAAGCAGACAGTAAAAGAGTTTTTAATTCAAAGGACTGTCAACCTTGTAATGGAGATGCTGGACAACTTCAGCAAGGGCTTGAATAGCCTTTCCTTCGTGCTTCTTGGAAAGACTGACCTAGCTAAAATGAATGGTGTGTTTGTACAAAACCAGATTGCTAAGGATAATTTTAAAAAGAAAAGGGCTTTCAGAAATTTGGATCATGTTTAATCCTAAAACACTCTTTTAGGCATGATTGCAACATCAATTTGAGAAAACTAACAGAAAGTATGCACTGGGTAAATGGTGGTCTTGTGTTTCAGGTGAAAAGGGAGAGTTTATTCACAGTTTAGCATTCGTCTGAGACCCTAATAACAAACTTTGTTCGACAATATCTTTCTTTCTGTTCAAAGACAGCAACTGAATATCACAGTGCTCCTCAAAATGTACAAATCACTTCTTCTCCTGAGTTTGTTTTGCATCTCCATTGATTCTGCTTATGAGAATTCTGCTGTTGCTGCAGAATCACACAAGGGTACCTTCCTCTGCACAAGGGTAGTCGGCAACAGCTTCCTCTGAGCAAGACCTTTCCCGCTTCACCTTTCAGGTTATGCTGCTTCACTGATATTTAAATTTTTTTAAATGTCTTAGCATGCACTTCTGAGTCCTAATCTTTAGACAAACTCTTGGTTCACCTTCTAGCCTTCACCTTCTAGCCCTAGACTCCTCCAAGATCAGCCTTACATAAATATTGTTACTCACAGCTACTCAGATCAGCAGAGACCCATTCCATTCAGCCTTTTTTCCCCTTCTCTTTTTTTAAAAAAAGGGCAAACTGTTTTATATTGACAACCATCTGTGAGCCTGTCTTTTAGGCCATCAAACTCTTCCATCCATTACCGAGAGCCTTCCTCACCTCCGCTGCATGACAGCGCAATAAAGATGACATACTAATTCAATGACTTGTAATTTCAGCTAAACAAAGACAAGTGCTGCAGCTTCTCCTTTTGTGTTTCGGTGCCATATCGGTGAAGCCAGCTATGCAAACATAGCACTGGGAGGGTTTTATGACAGCAGTTGAATGAAGAATGTAGCTTGGTGTTGCTTTTTTATGGGTTTTGGCTCCATGATATTTGGCTCGGTGCTGCTGGCCATTGCCATTGTGTCTGGATTCTATGTCAGCAGCAGCTAATTGTTCCAATAATGTTTATCATAGGGATCCACCAGGGAGCTGTATATGTGGAGATAAGCTACAGGGCAATGATACTCACTATCTTACTGATCTCTATACACAGTGCTTTTGCTTCATGCCAAAAAGCTCTTTAGGTTTCCAGTCTAAGAAAGAAAGAGAGGAAAAAAAAAAAGAGGAAAAAATAACAGCTTAATCATTGTGCCAACAATAGTGTCTAAGGGGATGTAATCAGGTTCCTCTGATAATCTTAGCAACACATTAAAGTCATGCGCAAAAGCAGTAATTGAAGCAGTTGGTTCTTTCTACCACCTGCTGTTGAAGTCACAGGTTAATCTAAATGAGGTCCCTTTCCTATGAAGTAGGATGCAGGGCACTTTCTAAACCATGAAAACGTCTTATGCAGGCTTTGCAAAATAATAAAGAAACAGTTCATTAAATGAAAACTATTAAGTATCCAGTGCTTGCTCAACATTTCATGCTGCTACCGGGTGCCATATCCAAGTGGAAAAGCCATTCTAATGTTTAAACCCCAATGCCCACTTCAGTTTGCATGTGGAAGTAGACAAAAGGAGTTTGTCAGGCAAATGCCCCCACATAACTAGACATTAGGGAGTGAGAGTAACAGGTTGTAGTAGGGAGTCAGAGTAACAGGTTGTAGGAAAATGACTCTTTTTTTAAAGCTTGTTTTTGAACCTGAGGAATAATACAAAAACGTCTAAGTACACAATTACACTCTTTTATGTAAATACTGGGAGATAATTTGAATTCTTAATTTTCTTACAAGTTCGTCACATTATTTCAAAGACTACAGAATAAACAGTTGAAGATTTCAGCTCTGAACTGGACAAATTACAATGCTTTAGTACTGGATTTTGTTCTAAAACCCAAATATGGGACAAAAGCAATAAAATGACATTGTCATTGTGGGTAGGAACCACTATCATTACAAGCACTTTTAGTACCTTTTACCATAATAAATCATTTATAATTAAAGGCTCAATGCTGTGGCTGTATTACCAGCTATCTATTATTCTTACTGGCCCTGCAAAGTTGCCCCCAGATCTCTGCCACACACATTATTAATCTGCTTAAGTATTAGGTGCATAAACTCAGCAGAGTTAATAAAATGCTATAGCTTCATCTCCAAAGTACAGAAATCCCTCCCTTATGGAAAACTCCTGAAGGATTTAATAAGGATACCAGCAGTTATTTCCTATAGAAATTACTCTGAAATAATTTACATAATTTGAGAAAATCATATACTTCCTACAGGCTTTTGAGCCATCCTAAGGGATTCTGTAGCAAAGATAGCGCACTTTCTGAAATTCTATTGGATATCATAATATTCTACTATATTCTAGAGAAATCTTCCATAAAGGGCTGTTGAACTCCTTCTCTGAAATTAAACTGATCATGTTCCTAAAAAAGCAGGGGTTTAAGTATTTTCTCCCTTTTTTAATTCTCATTCACAGTGACTGTATTTGCTTTATCAGGTAAAGCTGCACAGTAGGAGTGGATGTGCAGAGCCAAAAACTGGCCGAGGTTCTAGCATTCACATTGTACATATTTTTGGGTGGTGGTTAAAATGGACTTCATTGGAAGGAATTATTTCTGTAAGAAATCAGTGAACATCAAGCCAGAATATGACACATTAGAAAAATTTCAAAAATAAAGTAAGAAACGAATCTTCTAATGCAGCTACCATCTACCACAATGACTGAATATATACAACAAAGAAATACAGCATCAAAGTTTAGAGTAATGTGGTTAAAAATGGAAATTCTCGTGCATAAAACCCAGACAAAGTGTCATAAGAAGTGAACATAGTGAACTTGTATTTGCTGGGTTATCCAGGACTATTCTGACAAGAACAATACAGCTAGAAAAAGTATGGCTGTGTAACACTGACAGAAAATGTTAAAAAAGAAAACCAAAACCAACCAAAGAAAAATAAATAAATAAATAAACAAATAAAATACATAAACCCCAACAAAACAAAACTCAAATCCAGCCAAGATAACTTAAGCATAAAGTTCTAAGTGTTTATCAAGAAGCTAACTTTCACCAGCTTTCTTAGAAATTTTGGGGCACCTCAACTTTCCCTGCATTACCAGAAAATCTAAATACATACTCAGACATTCTGTAACCATCAAAAATAACCAGAAAGCAGAATATACCACAGACTGACAGTTAATATGGAATACGATGATCACTTGAGTTGTGCAGCCCACATGAACTTCTGAGGTCCCCTTGCTGTACAGCCCAAGTGATATATTTTCATCTTTCACATTTATCTTGCTTTCTGTTTTAGAAAGCAAGACCTGATTCTGCTATCATTAGTCACACTGAGTTGTACCTGACTCTGCACGTAATCCCTATTGATTTCAGTATTAATTCTTGTTAAATGCTGTTCATACAGGAAAAAAAGATGCCACTAAGGAGAACTTAGAAGGATTCATGTACTGTTTCATCTTATTTGTAGCCTTCTTTCTTTCCTCTTCACTTTAGTGTGTGCTCCTTCTTCCACCTCTCTCATTATTTTAACCCTCCTGTTTCTTTCTCTAATCCTTTTCAGATCTTCCTTGGCACTTTCTCCTTTCCTGTCCCTCTCTTTCAGTCCTCTGTGCATCTCAAACTCCATCACTTACATTTCCAATTGTCAGCAAAGAGAGAAGACAGAATGGATCTGAGGTTTTTTGTTATCAGTTGTCAAAACTGCACAAAAACATTGCTGAAGGTCTGTCTGTACTTGCCAAGTTCCCAGTATCCCCCATCCCTACTTGAATTGGGCTGTGAAGGGCAAAACTAAGTAGGAGTTTCAGAAATTACCAAAAATAACATTCTCAAATCTACCTCTGGATGGAGGAGCAAGACTTAACCCATTACTCACCCTGCCTCCCTGTTTCCATACTCAGCACAGGGTTAAATCTTGTGACCTTGTTTTCTTACCACATATAGGAATATGAAAATTGAAAATAAACACAAATGCAACCTTCCAAACCAAAACGCTCATTCATGTTTCCTCAGGGAATGGTGAGAGAATACATTCTGTTTGATGGCTAAGTCAAGTTACAGCAATACAGGAATGGATATACGATAGCCTTCTCCTGCTTTTACTGTTCCGTTATAAGTGAGTATAGATTACATCCACCGTATTATGTTTAAATAGAAAAACAGAAAATACTGTAAAAGGGCAGGAGGTTACTGAAGATTCATCATATTCAGACTGCACCGAAGAGGATCTATGCAATGTATTGCAGAAATCTGTCCTCTAGGACCTCATCGTTCTGTGCATTTTATGCGCTGTGCAGTGGTTTCTAAGAGAAGCAGCAACCTGCTTTTGGAGTGCAACTCAGATTCCAGCTAGTCCATATTCTTGACTCCTGAGTTAACTCTTTTAAGATCTACTACCATTAGGAGTAATTCAAAATATATTGGCCTTTCCTATTTTTTTCTCCTTGCCCTGAGTTCACTCTTCTTCTTTGGGATATGAATCTTTGAAGCTTCACTTTTCCATTTCACTGCTCTGCTAGTTCTCTACAACATTCACAGGGCTAGGATGGTGTATTTGCAGCTTTTGAATGAACTATAATTGCTTATACCATCTTCAGAATATCAATCTTCAGGACTTCTCCTATTTACCAGTCTATTCCTAAAACAAACTTTGCTTTTAAGCACCAGATGGCTTTTCCACAGCAAGATGGCTCAGAGTACTACCCATGTTTATTCCATGCTCTCAGAGAAATTTCTGTTTGGATTCTACATAAAATAGGTGATGGATTCTATAGAAAACATGGTTTTAAATTCCTCCTGTTTAACACTTTAATTTGGCATTTAAAATCTACCAAACTTTGAAATACCAGATACAGAAAATATTTATGAAATAAACTAAAAGTGTGCCCTTACCTGTGGGCAAAATGAATGAAATACATGCTCAATTTAGAACAAATGGGAAAAAGTCATGTGTAACCACTGTGCAAATTATTTTTATAAGAGCAAAAGAAAACATAACAAATGCTAGTAAGCCTTTATATTAGATTCTAGAAATGCATCTTTCTGAAGAAACAAATGGTGGGTTTTCAAAACAAGTCTTTGTGAGCAGTCAAACAAATGCATTTTTAAGGAGTTTTTTAAAGTGAACAACGAACATTAAAAGAAAGAGCAGCTGTTGGCCCCTACTACTCTGAAACCAAAGAACCCTGCAATCCACTTAAGCACGATTATGACAGCAATTGTAGAGGAAAGAAAGGAGAGGGAGCCTTAAAAGCAGTCTCAAAAGTGTCTGAGAAATTTGAGTAAAATATTTTTAAAGCCCTTAAAGGATCCTTACGTGTACCTATTTAAGAATTGGCTGATTCCCGTTCTATTTTCTGCACCATTAACACATTTGCCAGCTAAGCTCTGATGCCAACGTTGTTATTGTTAAAATGGCAATGTGTGAAGCAAGGAGTATACAACCTGGATTTCAGAGCTCAGAGCTAGTAGCAGTTCTGAAAGTTGGAGAAAGAAGGAAAGTGTTTTGTTTGGGTTTTATATGGGCTAAGGTCTATCTAGAATCAACAGTGAAAAAAAGACAGCAAAAGTATAGCTCTTAATTGTTTAAATTTTAAATCTATGGCCACACCATTTACCTTACAGCAGGTACAGCTGTTAGCTAGAATGAATTGTCACTCTCTAAACAATTAATTTCAGGTTTTTTTAAAACCACAGTACATCTGCTTATTATCATGGCAACAAAGGTCTCACCATAGCCTTTTCATGAAATCCTTTTAATTGTTGATGTCTGATTAAATTCCCTAAGGTATTAGTACCTCTGAAAAGTGATTACTGACTATTTTTTTGAACTACATTTAAGATGTTTATCTGCAAAGTCTTTGTTTGTAATGGGCTATGTAATTAAAATATATATGCCAGAAATTTCGTACACATGTCCAATATGTTAAAAAAATATTTGAACAGTCTATTTAAACATACTGTAGGTCCAACCTGCATCAAAAAAAACTTGTGAACTTCAGAGCAAGCATGCAGGAAAATAGTTCTACTTCCTGACAAATTAATTTAAATTCATTTTGAATAGTCAACTTGTTACCTCAGACAAATATGGACAACTATTACAACAAAAAACGACCAAGAAGCTGGAAAGCTTCATAGCCTCTAGCTCTATACTCAAAATAACTAACTTGCTAGTCAAAAAAGATTATCTTATTTCCTTACTTTACATTACTAAGAGGTGTAACATTATTTGTCTTCATCAGAAAGGTCAAGGGAGCAATCACTGATGAAACAACAGCTCCTTACACATTGTTAAGAAATGGTAAATGCTTGAACCAGTTGCCTTTAAGCTAAGCAAAGTGTTCAAATTTTGTTACTTGACCAGATTTTGTCACTAACCACATCAGAATCTAGTTATTAGAGCACTACTGCAGTCAAGTAGTTATTTCTTATGTGTTCATCGGTGGTAAATAAGTTGCCTGTAAGTTCGTTGCTTACCAAGTGAGAAACAGTTTGGGATCTTCCAGCTATTTTCATTACATGTCTTTTTACATGTGTTCAAACGTGTAATGTTTTCACAACAAACTTATGGGTTTTTTTAGAAGCATTAACAGCAGGTCTTTAACTAGTCATGAATACTATTATTGACATAATGTGAAGCTGAAACAAACATTAATCCTGAAAACTCCACTTGCAGAAGTAATTAATAAATACATGTATTTTGAGATTGGAAAGTTCAGTAATCTTTCAGAGAATTCTTTGTCAAGAAACCACTGAGAATTCAATTTTACTATTGTATTCAATTTGCAAATTACTATTATCTTCTAATCACAGTTCATACTTAGGAAAACTGTAGGGACTATTACAAATAAATATTTTTCTGTCAAGATGTGTTCTGGGGTGAAGCATATTTCATTCTAAAAAATGCATATAAGAAAATTCCTACTCATGCAAACAGCACTAAAATGTTAAACTACAGGAATATTCTCTGATTTCTCACAGTATGGCTCTACCTCCAGAATTACACCTAGGAATTACACCTAGTTACAAAAAATATTAGACTTCCATCCATGACAGAATTTTCTAGGTGCATTTTTTTTCTTCTCTGGTAACCTTTTACTAAAACAAACAGCAAAGTGAGAAAATAATAAATACTGGAAAAGGTCCAGTATAAAAAATAATGACTTGATAGAAGTCAGTATCATGTGTGTAAAATAGCTTTAAAGTTGCCACAGAGCTTCAGGTGTGGGTCTCAGCAGAACTAACCCTCCTACTTACTCTAATTTATTCCACCTGCAAATGGTCCCCCAGGTTATTAGCTCTAGATAGTTGTCGTCTTAGTGCTCAGACAGACTGAGGTGTAAATGACAGCTCAATCAGCTTTATATTAGAGCTGTCTTCTCTTAACGAGAGAAGCCAGACTACAATCTGGACATCGTGACCAGATTGTAGTGAAAGAGGGATTTACATATCACTTAGTGTTATTCATCCACCCTGTTCAGTTTAAGTTAGGTGACTTAAATCCATCGGTTCTTCCTATGAGGAAGTGAAAAAAGAGAGCTGCTACTCAGACCTTTAAAAACTTGCAGAAAATGCAAATGTTTATATTAACTCCTGTTTATAGTCATCTGGAAGAATGGGAGCCACAGAATAATTTTATAGAAATTATAAATAAAATCTTCAAAGCAATATCTAGATAAAATTAGAAAAAAATGGAAGAGTTGCAGCATTTTACAAATTTCTGCTGCTCCATTTTGAAAAAATCGTGCTAGCACAGAAGAAAAGAGATATGAATTAATTTCTCCAGTATAAGCAATTCCTACTAATTTCTGTCGGAGCTGCATGAATCAAGGGTAACAGACCACCATTAAGATGAATGAAACTGAAAAGCTGTTGACTTTCAGAAATTAGTAAAACTAGGCTGGCTGAAAGACAAGTTAATATATTTTTAATTAGATCTCCATTTGTTCAAGACAAAGATTGCAATCTCAGTGTGAAATGTATCTCAAAATATTGAGTCAAATGTGTGGTCTGAGAAAAGCTATTTCTTAATGTGCTAAGCATCTACACCTGGACTAAGGGATCTGACTATACAAGAAATCTTTGCAAGACTGATTACCTAGATGGTATGATATGTGAGCACTGTGTGCCTATTTAGATCTATGTGATGTCTAGCATGAAAATAACATAAACTGTAATAAGTATAAATAGTCTAAAATTACTTTGCAAAGCAGAACTGCTTGCTATTGGTTGAGAGAGAAATCCTTTGACTGGTAAATAATTTTAAACATTAGATAAATTAACAACACCATTAAATTTTAGTTGTTGTTAATAAGCGTTCCAAAGCATGTTATTCACACAAATGCAACTTGATATGTTGTGGTTTTAAGCAAGTAGAAAATAAGGAACTATTGGCCCTAGTTCAGCAAAACTGTCAAAAGCCAGTGATGAGTCAAAGGCAACTCTTTCTCACTCTGAAGACTGAAACACCTCCTCTTTGAGACGTGTTAGGAACAGCAGGCTATCTGCAAAAGTCACATTGTCACGGTGAGAACAGAAACCTGCTGATATGTGATATCCATATATTTTCATCCCCTAAAGAGGCTAGAAAATCCATCTGATCTACCTTGAATGCATCTGGAAAAGGGAAGACAGATCTCCAGCTCCTGTGGAACCACATCCCTGTCTCATGGAGCAAGCCAAGAGAAGGTTGACCAGTTTCAGCGTCTGCAGAAAAGCGAGTGCACTCTTCACTGTGACTAAGGAGTGGCCTAAAAAAAAAAAAAAAAAAAAAAAAAGGAATATATTTTTACACCTTACCTCTTGGAAGAATTCTCTGCACACAGACAGGGTGGACCGGAACCGAACTCCTCACTAGCTAGTTGGGTTCCCAGAAGCTGAATGGCGGTGTGATATTACACAACTGGCAAAATAAAACTGATGCAGATTCTTGGATAGCTGGCTGTGAGGCAAGGAAGTAATGATTTATAGTGTTCATGCTTCTCATTTTAGCTTGGATTTTTCATGAATTTTAAAACTGTCATTGGCTTCATTTGGCATTTGCTCTTTTCTCACTACATACACTCTACCACATACATAATTTAGAATTCCGCAACCACAATTTAAGAAAAAAAAAAAAAAAGATATTCATTTTCTTAGAGCCTTAAAACAAAGCTATGTTCTGGGTTTTTAAAAAATTAACAAAGAAAAAAGGAAGTGTTTAAAGAAAAAGTACAGCATGAATCAAACTATACAAAGGAAAACACATTGTCTCCTCTTTTTCAGTACACACCTTGTTTAAAAAGGTGCTACCAAAATATATGTAATCAAAATTTTGGGAGAATGAAAGGCAAACCCAGGCAGTCTGCATTTATTTTGTGTCAGCTGAACACTAAACCTCTCATCTTATGCTTGAATCTTGGTATACTGAAGGCAGATAAGTCCACTGAAAAACTGTAGTAACTCATCTGCCTTCAAATATGATGTAAAAAAAAGAAATATGCTGGTACTGATACTACAGTGATAAGCTCCTCAGATTTGAATTTATTTAGCTTTTGTAGCAATACGTTTTCAGCTTCTATTGTCCATTAAGCACGGTAGGGGTATTGAGTCATGAGCAATGTTGTAAGATGGGGTTCAGTGGCAGAAAACAGGACATGGTCTACCGGCTACTGAAACAGCTACCAGGATTCTCACCTGCCCACATAGCAGAAGGTTCTAAGAAATCCCTCTTGCGCATGTTAAAAAAGACACTCACATGCCAAGCTGATTGGATTTAAAGGAGAAAAGGTTTTACTCCCTGAAGACTGGGGGCAAAAGACCAAAGTAGTGAAATTGTGTCTGTAGGTTACAGAGGAAGTATATTTTATCAGAAGAATATATTTGAAAGTCTGACCTTTATGAGGAGAAATACAGGCCTGGCACTGACAAATTATTGTGAGTAGTAGCAGTCCAGATATCATTATTAGATGGCATTGTGAAGCACACCTTGAAAGACTCAGTCCTTCACGCTGTCAGCCTATTCTCCAATAGCGTAGTTCAGCCTGGAATGCAAGTAAATATGATTGATCACATTTCTGAGTCCCAGAACCCTCATTATTATCATTGACTTATAGCACCAGATATGCAGAATTTGCATCTCCGATGAATATTTGGGATACCATGTGGTGAGCCTTGGGCAGAATGATCAAAAGCTGGAGGTATTTTTCACACAATTTCTACATCCGTGTGATGGATTTTTCTGGCATTTTCATGTGAGATTTGGAGGCATTTTTCTGACTAGACGACAGGACCATGTATTTAAGGATTCTGCCCAAAAGTGACAGTTGGCAATCTACTTGTAACAAACATCCCACTGGTTTGGGCAAGAAATTAAAAATACTTTTCCAGTAGTAGTGCTAGTTTGAGAGAAATTGAGATAACCCAATGTGAAGAAATCAAGATGGAAATAGTAAAGGTTGCTCTTCAGATGACCTTTTCTAAATAGTATATAAGATTTCTCCCATTAAATGAACATATTTACATAAATATCAAGCTTTCATACTGAGCAATAATCAGTTATCTTCCTCTGAAGCAAACAAAAGGAGTTATTAAAAATACATCAACAGTTTGGGGGAAACAGGAAGGATCAGCTTCCTCTTTTGATATACTGGAGCCTCTTACTTGCTGTATACTACCCAAAACAGAAGTGTAGAACAGAGTCTGAGCATGGAATCCAGCGACCCCAGAAGGCGAGGTCTGTATTAAGAAATTTTCAGTGCAGCTCCCCACCCTCACTGAATCTACTTATTTATTCTGAGTAAATAGGAAGCAATTTAAAAAAAATGGTACTTTCTGCACAAAAATGCACTTCCAAACATATCTCAAGGTTTTATGCTTGGTTCTGACTAGTATGATTAAACGTCTAGTAGAATAATTAGATTAGACTCACTTAACAGCCCCACTTAAATTCAAAGTCCTTCCTCTGTCCAGAGAGTATAAAAAATGATGTACCGAGTTGTCTGCAAAATTTCATTATTATTAGTCCTCCTAACATCTATATGAGAGAATAGTTACTGTAAGATCAAGATAAAAGTCCAAAAAGCTGTTCCCTTTCACTTGCTGCTATAAAAGTATCTTTTTGTCTACAAAGCCTCAGACAGCCACTGGGGCCAAGCCAGGATTCCTGTAGTGAAACAATTGACTTGGCATCATGTTGACACATATAAACAACAGTCTGTCAACAGGCCTCACATTAGTGACAGAACATTTTTGGCAAAACAGTAGCATCCTTCTGGGCACTATGGCAATAACAGCCAGTAGCATCCATTCATGCCTTCACTCTACAGCACAATATTAATTAAAAGATTATAGCAGTGACACTTATCCAAGAAGCTAAACACCCACAGAAATCTCCATGCAGAAGAGTAGAATGTTTATTGAATGAGAACATGCCTCTAGCTGCTTTTTCATACAGTAATTTTAGACTTACGCACTGTATGTAACCTCTGTCAGTTCACAATTAGCGGATAAATGTAACTGCTTGCTTGTAAATGGCTATATGAAGTGTATATACACACATATGCCATCAACTTATGTAAATCAACTTCTCTAGCCTGAATAATAAAAAGCACAAAACAAATAGCATTGTTTATGAAAATAAGCAGTGCTATGGGCTTTTTTTTTTTTTTTTAATGAGGGCCCAAATGAAAAGAAAATTGACGGTTTAATTTTTCTTATATTTTACCTTTTTATGTTCTCTCTAACACCTAAAAATACATGTAAGGGAGTTTGCATATATATATAAAATATCTATCAATTATTTAAAAGAAAGTGGAAAAATACTTAAGCTAGTCAATGTTTTTACCATAGCAGCTTTGATTTTTCATATTTTTCTAAGTCTGTAAAATATGACTTATATTTATTAATAATCCTTTAGAGTCAATGGACCAAAATTAGGGGTAATGTATGGAAGGGAACTTAGAAGAGTGGGGAAACATTGATTACCTGCTGGCAACTGGGTGGAAGTTTAAATAGCAAGAAAATATAAAATGCAGAGGAAAGTGGGTGGCATCCAAGAATCCCAGAAGAAGCATAACATCAATTCTGGAAGCTGTGTAGGCAAATTAGTGTGGTAGTTTGTCTGGGCTAATTAGCCTTACTGAGATACCCCACACTGTGTTGCAAATAAATGCTCTGACCTCACGTGACAAGAGGCATATAGTATATGGGATTCATAGGCCTAGCATAGGAACCTAAAGAAACATAGGCGGGGAAAAAGGTCAGGGGAGATCTTTAGAGGTCATATGATCCCTCTGGCAGTATTTTATGCCTAAACCACCCTAAACAGATTCTTGTCCTTCCCTAAGCATTTGGTGGTGCAGATTCTCTAACTTACCCATTTTAATTCAGTCCCTAAAAACTTTCTGATTAATATCTCATTTCTCACCCTAGTCCCATGAAGAGTGGACCTGACTTTTTCATTGCACTGATTTATTAAGTATTTGAAGGATACTCTGGCCTTCCTCAGACTAAATCGAGCCAGTTCTTCTCATCTCATGGAATTCACAGCAGCAGATATGTGAATGTAAGGACACCTATTGCCAACAGCAACCAGAGTTGAGCTCTCTCTGAGATGTGATCCCTCTCCCTTTGCAAGGCTGGATGATACTTTGAGCTTTTCCAGTGAGTTAAACATATAAATTTTCCCTTCTGGAATAAAGAAAGAGTTAATTTTCTATTTTAAAACAGCTGGTGATAAACTTACAGTCAGATCATACACTTCAAAGTGTGTCCCAACTGTCAGACTACAGGTTAGACAGGGTTTCTGAGGCAAAAAAAAAGAGAAACAAGCAAGAGTTTGTGATACTTCACATAGGAACATTCATATATAAAAGCCATCATCTGATTCAGTTTCTACGTGGAGGCTTCTTTATGAATTGCATCTTTTTTTTTTTTTTTTTTACACGTAAAATGCAGAATCTAAAAAGCGCATTCTCCTGCAGTCACATCCTCATCACAAAGCTTCATGTGCTCTGTGCTATCCTTGTCCCTCCTGTGTAGCCTTTGCATTTGGAGCTGCCTAGCAGCTCTGTTTCTGGAGAGGTGGTAGGGGGTGCGGTAGCCAAACCTGGTCCCAGCCTGGTACGTGAGTGTACTTCTGAAAGGAGCTTGTTGTGACAGAGTTTCAATCTCTCTGGTCAGAAGGTGGTTGAACACATCTATCCCATTTTCAGGTGCAAGTCTTCTAACTACTGGAAATATTATGTTGGTTATTTTTCTGAATCTGAGTTGTCCAGACTGAGGACTTTATTTTTAGCAATAATGGGAGGAACACAGCCAAACACTTCTTTGAATCTCTCAATTAAGAGTCATAAAATTAATTATTTTGTGCCAGATTCTTCATCTCCTCCATGTGCAGAATCTTACTGAATTCATTACATACATGCCAAGAATGCCTGATGAAATTTAAAATAACACTTAAAGAGAATGCTCTTTTGTGTATGGGAGACACAACCTACCTGCAGATCAGCAGAAACAACCTCGCAACAGCACCTGAGACAGGACAAATATCAGGTTAGAATTCATGTTTAGCCAGCATGCTGCATCATAACACGCTTTCATGTGTTCAAATCAAAGCAAAGGTTATATTTATTAACTTTATGAGGGATTGTAAGACTTGCCTTTGTAGCCCCTTTTATAGAGTTTAAAACAAAGAATGAATACTTAGGCAAAAATAGCAAAACTAGTACTAGGAATAATTACATCCTTCTCAAATATAAACAGTTAAGATGATATTAATTGAAACCTAGATTTTTTTTGCCCTGCAGGAAACTTCAGGAGTTTTGGAGCTCTGATTTCAAACTGAGATTTTGAAATTCCAATATTTTGACTTTAATATGTCAAAATCAAATATGTATCTTTTTTTTTGGATCAACAGAAAAACTTTTTGCATTACTGCATTAAAATATTTCATTTTAATGTATTTAACCAGTCTAAAAAGCTTTGCTTCAAGTAAATTCACAGTTGGAGATGTTTTTTTTTATTGATGCTAATTGCCTATGGTTATTACTGAGTCTCTTATTTTCCATACTGGGTACACAGACTGCACATTGCTTTGACAGTTTAGGTTATATGGTGTCCCTAAATTTGCTTATCTCAAAAAAAAATATGCATTTTTCTATCATTAATGTAATCAGCTGGAGATCTCATAAAAGTAACAGAGGTCTGGCCCATAACTGCTGTATCACAATGGATTATCATGAGAAAGCACTAATTAAGTGCTAGTCAACAAATTGAAACTGTACTTTTTAGGGTCTGACCTTTGACATAAATGAGATATCTTGATAATTCAATTGGAAAATTCAGTCAGGAAAAAGTGCCACAAAACAAATCTAAAAAAAGAAAATCACATTACTTTGTAGAAAATTTATTTTCATGGAAAAGAAGAGCTCAGATAGCTGTGTTTCAGAATTGGATGAATACTGGAGTCTTGCAATAGCTCATTCCTCTATCCAAGGGGAAGGGAAGGGCTGGGAACAGAAGCACTATTAGTAAAATATACAAGATTTTTCATAGATACATATCTAAAGGACAGGTACCTAGAAGTCTCTAAAATTCAGCTGCTGGGCTTTCACAGCACAGTGTAGTGCTCTCAAGGTCTGTAAAGATATTCTTACAATAAAGGAAAAAAAAAAATGAGTAGCTGGGGTTTAGGCAGGTATTCTCTGGGCTTGCAACTTTTACAAATAGAATGCTGGGTTTTGGTTTTTGGTTGGTTTTCATTATATTTTTGGTTTGTTTGGGGTTTTTTTGGTGGTTTTGTTTGTTTGTTTGTTTGTGGGGGGGGTTTGTTTGTTTGTTTTTGTTTGGGGGGGGTTTTGTTTGTTTGTTTTTTTATCCACTTCTCTCTAAAAACCAGAAGAATACAAGCATGCTTTTTTGCTATATGGTTTCAAGTTTACTCTTCTGCTTCTGGGTCTCAAAGGAAAACGTCACAAGAAAGGAATTAAAATGACCTTGTTCCAACAGTTCCATGTCCTTTTTATGTTGAGGACAACAG
>JANHGB010057250.1:0-23001 GCA_026283785.1 Coracopsis vasa
GGCCACAAACTAACATGCTCATTTTCAAGTTCATCTGGTTGGATAGAGGCTTTAGAGAGACCTGAAAATTCATCTTTAAAACAAAAACACTGGGCAGCTTTGGCTGCCGGTATGACTATTCACCAAACCACAACAGAGTGGTGAGAGAACAGACAGGATCCTGTCTTGCTCTGTGCATGATCAGACTCATTAGGGGCAATCTCACTGCAGACAATGCTTTTCAAAAGCAGAGGCTGTGGTTTTGTTCTCAGATTTTGCAGTGACCTCCAAAAATATTGATTTTTCAAGCTGCAAATAAAGCAGATATTATGTATGTTTTCCTTGAGAGGATGAATCCGCTGTCTCTCTGGCACTACCACCTCACATCAGAATAGAGGCTCCAAACCTTCAAGGAACATGTAAAGCACAGCAAACGCCTCCATTTTTCTTGGATTAAACGCAAGAAAACCAGTAACACTGCTTATCCCACCAGACATACATCAACTGGCAGAAAAAGCTGGATTCTCTCAAAACACATCAAGATGAAGGGCACCCTAAAGCAGGACTTATATGCGCTATCTACCAGCCCAAATACTCACAAGAGAAAACATGACAATAAATGAATGTGGCAAGTGAGATAAAAGACTACCTGGAAACTACCAGGGTTGTTAAAACAGGTTACCAAAAAGTGGCAGAGATACATGAAAACATGAAACACTTGCAGGGCTACTTTCCCTGCACAGTTTAACATTCAGGAAACAGAAGAAAATATAGTTGGTTCCTTTCATTCTTCAGTCCAAGTGCACCAAGGCAGAAGCTTTAATTGGATAATTACACTCCCCACAGTGTAATTTTGTCTACGGTGCAATATACAAGAGCCTAGAATTAAAGACAACAAGAAAACCAGATTTTCAGTTCTGATCTGGATCTTAATTTCATTCGTCTACATTTGCATTCAACTGTACAATTTCAAGTCTTCATTATAACTTTATGTACATGGTTTCTCCTTCACCTGCCCCTCCTTAAATGGAAAATAATTGAAGTATTTAATAATATGACAAGGAACAAGCTACGTTCTCCAGCAGCAACGTATGTGACTGCCCTTAGCCAGCCAATGGAGTTGAATAATTTCACCAATAGGTACACAAAGATTCTAGCAACATGAAATACAGTCAAGCCACAGAAAGTGAAGTTTGGCTCCACATTTGCCTTCATTTTACAGATCCCCCATGAAGTCATCTGTTTAGCAAGCTTTTTACTGTGAGCCTCACAAATCTCCATGAGCTGGCCTCAAGCGCTTTGGCTGTGGAACAGCAGACCCAGAAGCCACCTTCTTTTAGAGGCAGAAGCAGAATGGCAAAAACCAGCAACAGAAGAGACGGTTAACCAAGAAAATAAGTTTCCAAAGTCACACTGGGGAGTAACCTACCTCCTATCCTACTTTATTCTTCTTAAGTAACTCAAATTGTGGAGCAAAGAGTCCCGAAAGATGCAGGACTGTGGGAAGGTGAGAAGACTGCATCAGCTGCATTGCACACCATGAACCTCAGGGATACAGTTTAACTAGCCCCTGACAGGAAACCTAAAATTGCACAAAGGTGCAGTAGGTACACCAGGAATTTACAGAAGGTTCTTCTGTTCGTTGCTCCTTTCCCAGCAACTTTCACATTTTATGGGGATTTTCTGCAGTGTTACTGCACCCTGAGCTTTTTCACCGAGTTGACATTTCCACTAAATTATCTGCTGTAATTCCAAAAGCTCTTTTCAGAGCAGTTATGGCCTATATAAGGGTTGTTTGGCCTTACATGCCTGCTGCCCCATCAGTTAACTGGTATCCCGAGACACTGCTGCAACTTTTCCTTTTTCCCACAGACTTCGAAAGCAACTGGGCAAAAATAGCTTCACTCCACGTACTCTAACTGGCTATTAAACCCTCAAAGGCATTCCATCTTATCCCAGAAAAACTCAGTTTCATCACTTTAAAAAAAAATAAAAATCTCTGGTTAGATAGTACATGAGGAGCAATATTGAGGGATAAGGATACTGAGAGGGGATATCATAGTCTAAAATTGAGACAGGGAGAAGACAAGAGAAAAAAGCTGTTCAGTGTCTCTATCATAGGACTTATGAGACATCTCATGATACCAGAAGGACCAAAGTTCAAAAGAAACAGAAAGAAACACAGAAACTAGTGAAGGCATGGACCTCCTTATCAGGGGATGCTGTGATGGTTAAATATTTACTCTGGCTCACAGGACTGTGGACTAATTCCGGGAAGTGAATATACAGAAACCACCTCCAAAGCTGTAGGAACCTGAGGAATAATTTGGGGAATATCACTGCTCTTTTGCTCTATTCTGCTCTGCCCTGAGCAGCAACTGGGAGCCACTGCCCCAAAATGGGAACCCAAAAGTTGGCCAGTATCCCACAAAACTGCAACATTCTTTTCATAACTATTGGCAAAACAAAAATAATCCCATCTCATATTCTATGAAATTTTACATATACACACACCATTTTATGTCTATTCTATTTATATCAGAAATTAGTAATGTTTTCTAGTTTAGTGGTGGTAAGCTTGTAGCTCTGGAGTTTGTTTTTGCTACAGGTTGTGACTACTTAAAGCTTTGAAATGATTCCACATTTCCTTGTAAAGAAGACACTGACCATCCTTTGATCAAGTAACGGTAGTTGGTTTATATTTTACAGTACAGCCACACAAATCACAACTAATAATTCATTAAATCTCACAGAAGTATTCCAGTTCCCCCTGAGCTGCTGATAGGCTAGATCTACCAGTCAGTTCAAATCCCACTAAGCTAAAAATGTATAAAGGCTCTTTGCATATTAAAAGGAAGAAATAAACAATCCTCTCCCAAAACCTCCCCATAATTTCACTTTTATTCCAATTATAAAGCTAAAAGAGAAGTTTGCTAAAAACAGACAGGCAGATAGCTAGTATTAAGCTAACATATTATCTGCAGTTGCAGAGAAAACTTGGTAAAAGCTGTCTTAACTCCCTAAACTGAAGGCTGGCTTAAAAGAGACACCCATTTTAACACTGGTAAATTTGTCAGCACTGGAAGTACTGGCAACTGGACTTTCTTGGTCCTAAAGCCAATGCTCTTTGTTCCATACCAATGCTGAAGTTTGGGGACACGATAACAAGACTCTCAAATCTATTTTCTGAACTAATACAAAAGAAACATTCCAGTTTTCTCCACTAGAGTCAAAAAAGGTCCGAGGATTTAGATGCTGATTACTCCTGAACTGTCAATTTAGGAATATTCCATTAGTATAGCAGCAGTAGTGTTATGGTCAAGATGACCTGGTTATTGATTCCTGCCTTATAAATTACAGGCATTTCATTCAAAACACAAAGGACACTTTGATTCACACAGTTGTGGTTTTATACAAACCAACTTGATAAGGGACGTGTTGGGTCTTGCCTGAAATACCTCAGCACCATCTACAGGAAAACAAGGGCTACACAGCACTTTCGGAGCAAGGGAGATAATCCAAGAGGCCTTCCACTGGAATTGCAGAAATCAGCAGACAATAGGAAATGCTGGCTTGAGCAAATCACAGATGGAGAGCTGCATTCCCATCTGCAATTCAAAGTGCTCTCTCCATTTTACTATGCTGTTCCTTTATGCAAAAGGCTATGCCAGAAATCTCTGTAAATTTAAAACAGCACATTGTCACTGCATGCATTCGAAGACTTGATGCTCCCAGAAGCCTTTTCTCCTCTAAAACAAACAGACCAAATCTTTCGATCTTTCCTCTTAGGTCATTCACACTCCTCCACACTCTCTAATCCTTCTCGAAATGTGGCTCCCAAAAGTGGATACAATATTCATTACAGCAGGGGCTTTACAATCCTGAATGGGATTGATTCCTAACTTACAGTTGAGAGTCTTGTTCTATGCATTCTTATCTATTTGCTCTTTCTGCAACCCCATGTCACTTGTGACTAATCCTCATTTCATAGAGGACCACACAGACTCTACTCCGGAGCTGCTGCCACACAGGAATTCTTCATCTTGCAGCTGCAGAATAAAAAAATCCTATTTCTAGACCATTTCTTCTACCTGAAAAAAAAACCCAAACCAACCACTTTTAATTCCATGCCTGCCTGGCAAGCTGCTGCAGCCCCTCTCAACTGAGCTGAGTGCAGGTATAATTAAGCGTATTTCCTCTTCTCTTGCATACAGTATTAGTGGAAAAATACTGCAGAACAGCACCTCATTACCCAGCCAGCCAACAACACTGTTAACTACTCTTCAAATAGAGCTTTCCAATACAATGCACAGCCATTTTATATTTTTAGCAATACCTTATTTTTCACATTTTCTTATGACAATTTCAAGCAAAAGTGTCAAAATTTAACTGGCACTGCTTCTCTCCCACTCACAATGCCTAAATGAGGGAGACACTGCCTTCTGTTGCATCTTGGGGGCAGCAGCAACGTGTGTTTCTCTGTGGTTAGTCTGTGTCAAGGAAGGGTCATCTTAGCACACTCCATGTTCCTCCAGTCACAGCTAAATGCCACAAGATGTCACTGTGTCACTAAAATGTTTGGAAACAAGATCAGGATTTGCCTAGTCACGCACAAATACACAGCCCTAGAGGAACAAAAAAAAGTAACTAGTAGGTGAAGTTTATTGTTAGAATTACAGGCTGCATAGAAAGTGCCTTATTTTAAACTTCAGTACAGATCTGATGTGAGTTGTATGGGACAATATACAACACACCTTCCAAAGAAGCTGAAATTCACAGGTCTTGAACATAACAAAGCACAGCTTATTGTAAGTTTTCTAATGTGCGCTGCAATCATTAAATTATTTAGGCTTTCAGCGCCTTACCCTATAGGGTCTTGTGATTATACCCGCTGTACAAGGGGAACCGCAATCTAGGGAGGATAAAGGGCTTGTTTAATATCATACAATGTGCTCTACAGTCAATCAGGGAACTCCAGCATAATTCTCCCAAGCCCTGACAAACACTCTAATCAAAGGGCACATCATCTTCCTCCCCACTAAAATCTTCTGTGCTCCTTTGTCAAGATCTTTCAGCAAGTGCATGTTGTGAACGGAAGTGTCTGCTCTGCATGAGGAGTCAGCACTGACAAGCTGTCAGAGCCGAAGTACGCTGGAGGAGGCTGGTGCTGGCTCCTGCTGAAATTCAGCACTAACTCCACACTCCTTTGAAATCCTTGCCAGAACTTTTATTCCAGTCAAGAAACAGCATGTTACACTTTTCATTCTGCTGAAAGTCTCACCACCTAATGCAAATATACTGTCCAGACATGCACAGTGTAACCAAATGAAGCCAGGGCAGTATCTGACTTGCCATCAGTGCTAGATGCAGCATTTTTCTCTTAGCTACAGCTTTAGAGCATTACAGCGATATGATATTCCTATTATGACACTTTCCAATGCCACAATTCACTTATTATTATGTGCCTCTGTGCTAAGGAAGAAAATAATTCTTCAAAGTTGGTGATGTCTGTCACAGTTTTATGAACCAAAACACATCCAAAGGGAGACCAAGGTAATGATTACAATAGCAATTCTGCAAACATTTCACCTTACAGCTAGACTTCACATTGCTCCTCATGGTCTAAAACCCAAGTCCCAATGAGTCAACAGCATGAAGAGGCGGATAATATCCTAAGGAACAAGACAAAGAGATTTCATGAGAAGCAGCTTTCCCACTTACCTGTCATATGTCTCCTTGAGATCTCTGGCCAGTTTGCACTTGGGCAGAATGTGATGAAAAGGTGACTGCGGCCCTTCTGTGGCTGTGGAAAGTTTCAAAATAAGAAAGCAAACAACTGATTTCAAAGAAAAGAGGGTGTCCTCTTCCCCCACCAGGTATCAACCAGTACCTCAGGGGCAGAATCCATTTAATCTACAATCTACATCCTTGTTTAATCTACAATCATCTTTGCAATAACTCAAGTTACATGTTAAAATAATAGTAAATTATTGCCAGCTTCTCCTAAACCTCAACTCAGTTAAGCACATGTAACTGTGAATTTGACAAGTGATGATTTTAAATGTTTTTAGTTTTATGCATGTTAGTTTTAATTTTTAATGCTTGCAGCAAGATGATGCATCACTGTCAGAGTTCACCTTAAATACTCCATATTATTATAGTAAATTGCTCTGAAGTACAGGCTGTAAAGATGCTCTGTAACTGTTTACTAGCCATGGTAACAACATGTAAGAGTAAAGTTTTCACACAAGAAACCTGGTGACGCAGCACACAGCACTAAAGCATGGGAAATTTCCTCTAGGTTGGGTGAAGCAGGCTGCATATGAGTTCTTTCATCTCAGCCTGACAGGCACATCCGAATGTGATGGTTCAGTGCCCATTCATTCTCCAGTGACTGCGCTGAACTGAGCTAGCAAGGGAAGTGAACAAGCTACTTCACTTCTAAAGCTGACATCTCTGCATAGGGATAGTGATTTTGGATGAGGCAAAATGCAGGCAAAAACTGTCAGAATGCTTAAGAGCACTAAAACTTGTTCATACTGATCCCAGTCACAAAAGGAGTAAGAAGGCACAATCAGCACTTTTCTGAAGAAGTGCTCCTGGACAAACACATTCCCGCACAAAGCTAAGCTCAGCACGTACTTTCTGACATGGCAGACACTTCATCCTGAATAGCTAAGATCAGCTTGGCCTCCCTGGTCAGGTATTGGCAGCGGCGCTCCTCGTGCTGCAAGACTATGGCGATTCTTCGGGAAAGATTGTGTAAGCAGTTTATCACAGATGGATCTGCATTGGCCTACAGGCAACACAGAAAAGAAACAGGTCAGTTTCAGTCATTCAGCCACAATTACATACATGGAACTACAGGGATGGGTAAGCAATCAAAAAGCCAGTCTGGATGGGGCTTTGAGCAACTCGGACTAGTGGAAGATATCCCTGCTCATGGCAGGTGGGTTGGAACCAGGTGGTCTTTAAGGTCCTTTCCAACCCAAACCACTCTGTAATTCTATGAAAATAATTATCTTCAGTAGATACCAAAAGTCAGCCTCTTTGGCAACTGGAAAAAGCAAGGCATTTTCTCTAGCAGCAACAAAGCAGAAAGAGATGTCCAAAAGTAAAGAGAAGACTCTGGGATTTCTACATTTGTCTGTGCATCAAACAAACACAGTACCTATAGTATGAAACTCCTATCTGGGTGTTTCTTCCAGTTGTTAATGGGCCTAACAAGTTCTGCTAGCAGAGACCAAAAAACTCGGTTTCACACAGTGAGAAAATAAAGTGTCAAGCTATTTGAAAAGGCAGAATGTCATGATGTTCAGGTTAAATTCACTGGCAACATGAGGACTGCAGTGCCTTTAACATGGCCCATTCACTCCATGTTCCTATACTGATGTTTGTCTTATATCCTGACAAGGCAGTAACTATGTGAGAATTACCAGCTCGGGATCAACAATTTGATCCCAAACTGGAATGAATTTGGATCTACACTCCTAAACATTTCACAAATATGGCTTACATTTAACACTGCATTTGTGCATGTCTCAGAATGAAAGTGCAGGAAAAATCTATCACGTAAGTACAGCTAATAAGGGGGGGGGGGGGATGACACAACTTGGTGGCTCCAGTCTGAGTAAGCAGCTGCTTTAAATGTTTGTTAAGACATTTAAAGGAATTTACACTTCTAGCAAGTGAACACTTGGCATGTAAACTAGCAAACTATGACTCATCATTTTTTGATTCCACTGTTCTTGCTGAGTCACGACACGTTGGTAACCCTGAAGCTTGAACACAGCAGGATCGGTGCTGATTACAGCATTTGGGACTTTGCCTGCTCTGTCTGCCCTCTGCAGATGGACTCTCATCTTTATCTCAGAATGCCTCCACCCACCCTCTGCAGTGCACTACACCATTCTAGGAAAAAATTTCCACTTGCTTCTTGCACAGCACTTTCCCCAAACTTGACAGCTCTCTATGAACTAAGGATGTCTCATTTGGCAAATGATTTAGTGCCACATTACACACACAATTACATCAGAATCATCACAGTGCCAAAATGAAAAAAAAGCAAGTCTTCCCAGGAAAACCACAAGAAATTAGATTGTGGAAAAATGTGGGCTAGGTATAGTCTTGACTGCATTCCAGCAAGCTCTTGTAATATTGTGAATGAAACAGCATTGGTTTCAACACTTCTGCTTCCATATGACTCCATGTGCATCCATGTTTGTGTTCACATGTACATCTATACACACTTACCTACAACCAAAGCATGGTGCTTTACCAACACATCAAACAATACAACTCCTTGAAGCTAAGGTCTCTTAATGTGTGAAATCTAAAATCAACTCCTGCATTGCAAGTCCTGTCAGGACTTCCTGACTTAAGAATGTCCCAAAGGACAAGAACTCTGGATCCCCAGCAGAACCCAGCATATGATTTCTTGCTTGGTTCAGACTGGTTGATGGGATAATTGTCTTGTGTGAACTTCTGCTCTTCAGCTGAGCTCAAGCCACCCAGACTGTGGTCATGGCAGTGCTAGCTGCCATGGAAAAGCCAGCAGTAAGAAAAGTACTAGTGCTAAAAGGAAGAAAACAAATATAAAATTGTGACATTATATCCAGCCAACAAAAATCAGTAACAGCTATTTCAAGTCCCTCTTTTATTTTTAAAATGTTTCTCCATACGTGTACATGCCACAAAAATAAAATGATGGCTCCACAGATGCGGCCTGTGGGCTGGAAAGAGAAAGCCAGAGCTCAAAAATCAAGTAATGCTCAAACATCCTGAAATTTCTAGGGGTTTACACCACCTAATTAGCTCAGCCAGAATCCCTTAACACAGATACCAACATCTGGTCAGTAGAGTAGGCCTAAAACAATTCCAATCAAAACCTATATATTTGCTCCAGGTTCTTGCTGAGCATCACAACCTACTTCCTCTTTACTTGTACCTTCTTCTCATTTAGAATGCTACAGCTGCTGTTTCCTGATACTCCACATCTCATTGCTAAGAGGAGGCAGCTTTCAAATACTGTTTATTTCATGATAAAAAAAAAAAACAAACCCGTAACAAAAATCTTACAGGCACTGAACAAAGGGACATGTCTTTGTAACATACAGCATGAGTAAGGGCTCAGAATAGTGCTGTTCTGAGCCAGCCTAGGCTTCTGAATTACTCTGCTCTGAGCTAGCTTGGGTTGACCAAGGCCATGGTGGGGACCTGACTCTTAAGTTTGGCCAAGCATGAGCCACTCTCCACACTGCCTGCTGCCTCTGCTTCTGGAGCACAGCTGATTGCCAATGTCCAAGCTGCATGGAGTCACAAGGGCTCAGCAAGGTGTAGCTATATGGATTTGGTCCTGGGCAGGAGCAGAACAGTCACGTACAGAGTGCGGCATCTGACACACAGGACAGTCAGATCCAGGCTGCCTTCTTTCACAGCTCTGCTGGTCAAACCTTAACTGCAGGGCCTAGAAAGTCACAGCAGATTACCAGCTCACTAATAATTGAAGACAAGACACATGGAGAACTTGCAACTGGGTTCACCTCTATTTTGCAAAATGGTTTCTTGCATGTCTTTACACTCTGGATATATAAAACCAAACACTCCAGAAAATGTCCAGAAGAGTATTTGTTTTCCATTGGGCTGGAAAACTTTCCAACTTGTCAGTGCCATATTCTACATTGTTTAGGTCTGTTGTTTCAAATCCAAATTCAAAATCCAATGAAATGTTTTACAAGAGATTACTGGAACCTGAATCTACTGCATTCTCTTACACATCCAAATCACATCCCGCTGTCAGATGGAATGAAGACAGTCCTTACCCTTAGTGCAAACACCACGTTGAAGAGAATCATTGTGGGCATCTCTCTCTTTGGTGAGGGATCAGTTTTGGATACCTGAAAAATATTTTTCAGTAAATCCCATAAGCTAGTCTCAATTGGATCCAGTAACAAAGGGGGAAAGAAGCCTAACTCAGTCAAATAGCAAGTTTACTGAGAACAGAGAGCAGACAAATCGCATTATACCATCAAATTTGACTTGTAAAAAAGAAAACTAAGATTTTTAATATTTTTAATTAAAGTGCCACAGTTATTCTACAACACTGTCTTTTTTGAGAAGCTGTGAAGATTTAAACTTAAACCAAAGCATTTTGGTCATGACCATAGAATATAGCAGTCTTAATAGGTGTCTTTACTATTGCATTTTAGCATCTTTAGGGACCCTACATTTCAATTCCCCGTTTGGATTGAGTCATGTTATAAACTGTTGCTTTTATCAGACAAAAAAATACACTCTAGAAGTGCAGTACTAAAATATGAGGTTTGTTTTTCCCTTCCTGCAGGATTTCAAACACATCCTACAGCACCTCCTATTCCTTCTGCAGAAGAGAGCTTCAGCCCTAACGCAGGTACAGACTTTCTGGTGAGGAGGAACAATGGAAGGCACCACATGCAAGTTGAGCTTGTGCATTCAAACAACTCTGAATCGAGCAAGTGTCACCACAAGATGGAGCACAAAATCCGGAGGACATTTCTGACGCCCCCAGAGTTTCCTGCTGAACACCCATCCAATCCCATGTGAAATCAATTATAACCTACGCGGCCAAACACCCAAGCAACCTAATACCTCTCTACCCAACACATGAGCATGTGTAGCTAATGCAGCATCTGAGACAGAGCAAAGGAAGGGATGCTGGCAAAAGCAGAGCTGCATCCACCCTTTCTGACAGGTCCCAAGCATCAGCAACAAACTGCTCAGCAGTAAGCTCCAAAATCTGAGCGCTTTCACTCAGTCTTAAAAATTAGAGAAACTAAAAGCAGCAACAGAATTTTGGTGTTGGTTTTTTTATTAAAGTACAAGTGAAGTCTTATCAAAAAGGCCATGACAGGAGGGTGGTAAAGCCAATTTACTGTGTTTGTTTGAACTTACAAGTTCCAGGATGTCTCATGAACCTTAAGAGACTCAAAAGCATTTCCAAATATAGGGATTGATCTTGTTCCCTCCTTAAAATCAAAGAAACTGGCACCATTAATATCAATTGGGATGCAGGCTAGATTTCATATCCCCTTCTGTCCAGAAAAAAAGAAGAAATGACTAAGCTGGAAGACAAAATGCTGAAGGAATTTGAAGAATTCAGAATATTCCTACATAAAAGGTAGTCTGGCACACAGGATTAACTACTTGTGCTCTTATAACTCCTGAATCTCATCTGAGTAAGAATTTGCTGAGCTGTCCTGTGGATTAATTTACTATAGCAAGAACCCCGGAGAAACCCAAACCAGAGATTGTCAGGTCTCCCCAGTCACTGCCTTTGCTTTATGGGAAAGGAGCTCCATCTAGCTTCCTCCTAACTGCAAAAGGGTCCCAGATTTAGACTCAAATGAACTAGCAGAGATGGCTGCCACGTCTAGAAGTTTCTAGACACTGGACACTTCTGGTGTGCCTACTGGGGTGGTAAGACACACCCAAAAAGATCCTACAAGGAGGAGCACAGTGTTTAAAGCACTTTATAACTTCGTTCATTTACCCTGATGCATTTTTATTTGGACATACTGGAAATGAAGAGACATTTCATGCAAATAGGATAAAACTGACTGGGAAGTGGAAAGAATGTATAATAATATGTGGTGAAGAAATGCAAATACAAGTTTTTAACCTCATTTACAGCACATTTAGGAAGTTGTGCCTTTCAGACAAGACTAACAAAATAAAAGAATCAGATACTGTGAGACAACAGGTCATGCTGTTAGGGCACCAAGTCTTAATGGCCCTGACTCATCCCAATTGGGTCCCCCCGGCTCATCCCTGGAGCCCCACTTAAGCTCAGTCCAGGGCCTCTAGGTATGCCTGTCTTTAGCCCCATTTCAAGGATGGGCCTTCAACCTACATTTGTCATAGGTAGCTTGTCTCCTGGATGGACCTTTGGTTAAGAACACTGCAGTCTTGTCGTCCAGCCCTTTCTCTGGTCCTGTCTCCTTTTTGCTCCTGGCTGGGGGACTCGTACGAACCCTGCGCCTGGTTCATTACTTGCCTTGACTGGGGCTGGTGATGTAGTTGCACAGCTTGGGGATGCCTGAATTCTCTCTTCCAACATAGCTTAAACATTTGAGGACTGAGTCTTGGTGACCCTACATCACATTTCTGGTAGACCCCAGACTGAGTTTCAAAAGTGGAACATGAGCATCTTTTGATGCTTGGAGCCAGCTCCTCACTTGGATTAAAGCAGTCTGGTCCCCTAAATATCAAGCAGCAGATGCCAACAATCTGTTTCCATCTCTAATTATAGATAGAGAGAACGATAAAATTGGCAAGCAGATTTTTTTTCCTGAAAAAATGAGCGACTTAGTAAATGTGATGAAAAATGAGACCAAAGCAGTTCAGTGCAAGAGAAATCAGTGTTAATTTCAGAAATTACCAAAGCCCACTTCATTCTTACAGTCCATCTTTTGACTTTGTCCACAAGAAGATTTTAGACCTCTTTCAACTTCCTGCCTGCTCTAAGCAAGCCTCGTGAACGACCTTCAGCACCAGTAAGAGTTAAAAGCCAAACAAGGCTAATAAGGCTTCTAGACTTTGTGAGGGTTTTGGGTTTTTTAACTGCCATACTAATTAGAGGTGCTAAAAAGCTAACTTGCAATAACTAATATGATGAGAAACAGCTTTTTGGGCTGGACTGCTTAGTATTACTTCTCTTTACCCACACTACTTTTCTATAGTAACCAGAAAGGGGCCTCTGCGAATCACTGACACAGCTCCCTCAGTTTGCCACTCACCGTATTTATCTGGAAGTAGAAGACAGCTTTGCATATCAGGAAGTAAAAACAGGACCAAAACCCAACACTCACATTTTGAATTCTGTTTCCTAAGCCATGCAGCTTGTAAAGAAGGCAGGTCCTCAGAGTAGACCTCGTACCATACCTGCCCCAGGGCATGCTGAAGCAATGTGGGATGGCCAACAAAGCGAACATTATCAATCTTCAGTTCAAACTTTTTGCCACACATATCTGACTTGGTAGCCAAAATTGTTGCCAGGATGACATCAGAAAACCTTGAAGACCAGAAACAGAAGTTATTACAATTTTCAAAAAGCATACCCCCAGAATATTCCTCCAAATAGAGATATATTTAACTCATAAGGTTTTGAAGTATTGAAAGTTGTGTTTAATTGTTGTACCTGGAGCACCACCAATTATGTAAAATTAAGAACCCCTTAATTACATCTCTCAGATCATCACAATTATGAAACAGGAAGCATTCACGACAAAGGCTGCAGGGTCATGCTTATTTAATTACATGCTGAGCAAAATACATTGGAAAGATTAGATGTAGTTCGCTTAAATACAAAACCAGCTCAAGTTAGCCATTGCCTGGATTTAGCTGCAGGTTAATGAACTTACTAAGCAACTACATATCGACACAGCCTGTCACTCAAGCACAGAGATCTTCAAGCCACCCAGTACGGCAGAGGGGAATGAAAGAAAGAGCTGATTCAGTCTGAAAAAACATATAACCAACACTTGAACTTCCTTTCCCTAAGCTCATCAGTGAGTTACTTAACAGATCCCAGCCTGTGGTCAACAGACCCCTGGCATCCTTCCGAGAGCTGCCTGGCCCCACCTGGGCTTTCTCATTTGATAAACCAAGCTGAGACAAATTCACAACAGGGCAGGCCCTTTTCAGCACCAGCCATGGTGTTACTGGATTGCTCTGGATTGGTGGTGAGAAAGAAAGCAGCTACAAGACAGGAATGCAAGTACAGGAGTCTGCCCTGTAAAAGACAGCTACTGCTGCAAAACAAGTAAGAATCCAGTGTGACAAGGGAGGAATTCTGCAACTGCTCTTTCTGATGGCCTTCCAACACTGGCCTGGTCTCTACAAACACTTGTTTTCTTTAGGGTGTCCCCGAGATGGTGGAGCTCAAATCCACACGGAGGAGGACCTCAGCTAGCTGCCGGAGAGAACTTGCAGAATAGGAGCACTGCAAGGTTTGATATTAGCAAGTTCTTTCCTCATCTCATTTCTCAGAGGCTCCCATTTAACCAAATTAATTTCAAACCAGTTTCTGATAAGACCAGTTTTTTAGGAATAAAAATGTTTATTTAATTTTCTTTATTTACATTCTGGGACATGTGTCTCTGTCAGACATTCCCCCTCCACCAGGCAGGTATCCCAGATAACCTAGTATCACTCAGAGAAAAGGGCAGGCATGGGTGTGTGCTGCACTCACGTTATCTCCTAGCCACAAGTGAGCCCTCAATGCCCAGCAAAGGAATTAATGTACCATTTTTCTGGTTCATCTGAGTTATGGAGTACTACAGAAATTGAGACAAATGCACATAGCCAGGTCTTCTGTGTGTATCCATCTGCATATGACCCAGGGGGCATTTCTTTTATAAGACCTATATATGCTGAAGATGAAGGACAACACGGGGGCTTTAACTGTCAGAGCCTCAGTGTTTGTACAAACAAGTCATCCTGACCACAGCACATCGCTTACATTTGGCTATGGAAAGAGCAGCTGTGTAGAAACTTCCAATCCCTGACCACTGCTCCAAACACAGCTCAGGGCAAGCAGAGAGATAGGGAGACTAACCAAAGACTCCTGAGATCACTGAGCCTACGCTTTTCAGCCACCGCACTGGGCTGCATAACACATGGAGCTCATGAAGAAAGGGCAAAGCGTACTCAAACAGGACCTGGACTGACAGTCTCTGGAGATCACATTCAAAATAGGGAAAAGAGTCACCATGACAGCAGTGAGCTTTCCCCCTCTTTTTGCCCTGTTCAGCTGTGTTCATTAATAGGCTCATCACAGAGCCAGGAAGACTGTAATAGCAATGGATCCAAAACGAGCATATGTTTTGGGGCGTGAAGGCAGAAAGAGGGTAAACTAGAAATTGCCTGCTTGTCGGTAAGAAATTAGTTACTCTTCCCTCCCCAGCCTTGGCAAAGGATACCTCGGGAGCTGGAAAACTGATCATCATAATGACTTTCAGCACTGTAAAGATTTGTCTTTTACAAGAAATTACACTAGCATATCTTTTAACAGATAGATGTGATGCTGAATTAACAGTTCAGGAGTTCCCAGGGAGAGTTCAGGACACCAACAACCCTCTGTCTGCCCTACCTTGTAGGCGGCTCTGTGGGGAGGAAGAGGTGAAAAGGTAGATTTTGTAAAGTCCTCAGTATCTTCTCACTAGCAGAGACTTCTCTTTCTGGGAGAGTACTGTAACTGTAGCCGGATGACACGCTCAGGATAGATAACCCTGTGATGGGTTACACAGATGCTACCTGATGGGTACAGACACCTGGTATCACCACAGACTCTCCCAAGAGTGACCTGGACTCCAGCCCCATTCTCCTTGCCTAAATTCATTGGGTTTGCTGGTTTAAGGGTTTTCTCCCCCAGTGCTCTTCCTAATTTATACATTTCTTAGGCCTCAGGATGATAGGGAGATTGAGGGACAGCATATACACTATTCCCACCATTTCAATTAATCATCTTAGAAAAGGACACTTTTACTTTAAATATTTTAATACTGATTTTCTAATCTCTGGGGTATATTACATAACCTAAAAATACTGACTTATCAGAGCCCAAGAGTTTGTTAGAATCAGATTAGGTTTCACAGTTTGGCAGTAACAGTCCCTTCTCCTTTTATGAGATTACTCTGAGCATTGTGATTTCCAGAGGGAAGCAAGCCTCTCCTGTAAACAGGAATTCAGCAGGCCGAAACTAAACACAAGAAACAAAAGCTTTAATTTGCCCCAAATATCCTACCACTCCTCTCATGAGCTCAATATAGCAGCAACAGCAGACAATCTCACAGTACAATACAAACCACACTACTGCAGATCGACTGCTGTCACCAGCATCTCCTCTGGAAACCCAGCTAAAACAACAATTTCTTTAGCACATGGAAAAGGAGGGGGAAAAGCACCTCAAGCACAAATTAACTTTTTCCCCCAAGAATGGCTAATAACTTTTTATATACCACAGGAATTGGAAGCAAGTTTAATACTTCTGGGGCCCTGGGTAGAGAAAAGTGCTTTTTCCTTCACACATCCAAAAAGGGGGTATAGTGCAGTCATCCAGTTAAACATAGTAGGGCACCAAGAACAATCAATCAGCACAGCTGCTCAAAACCAGGTCTCTGAAGAGTTCTGTCATTACTGTGAGATTAAATAGTTTACTCACTGATCTGTACTTTTAAGTCATTGCTCATCAGACAGCAATTTGTTTTAGGGCTCCTTGTTGGAATAACTACAATGCCAAGGCTATACTTGTTGCATTCTCAGAGGATCACAACCTTTCTCAGTTCACAGAAGGGACAGTACCACACCCATTCTGGATGCTCTACAGGAAGCACAGAAATGTTAGTAGGACCTTTGTAATTATCCTGGCATAAACCTTTAGCAGTACATTTTCTACAGACATTGTGATTTAGCATGTAATTATCTCATCATTTGGTGTAAAACAGAAACCAGAAACAAAGCACAATTATAAGGATGGTGAGAAAAGAAAGCCATTCTAGACAAAGGTGATTGTTTAGAACGTTTGGTCTTACCCCGAAACCAATTGCTCATCAGTTAGAGGACATTGGTCTCTGAAATGGGAACATGGCCATAAACACAAAACAAAATACAACACAAGAAAATAAACGAGGCAAGTACACAAAATACAAAGAAAAAAAAAAAGAGATAATATTAAAAACTAGGATGAAGTATTAAGGGTTAAACTCCTGTAAAGGAAATACAACTATTGCAAAGAGTCCAAAGTTAATGCTAGGTGAATTCCAGGGACATACTGCAGGCTTAGACTGACAACACGGAGAAACAGGTCAAGGCATTTTCGTCCTCTCACTAACACCGGCTGCTGTAATGTGGTCCCACAATACACTGCATTTATGAAGCTGTATTTACATGATATTTTTTATTTCATGCTTACCTTAAGAAAAAATAGAAGAGGTTGCAGTCTGATTTAGAGCAGATTCTAAACTTCAGTTTCTTTTCTAGACTATTACTAGCGTTTTTACCAAAGGAACATCCTGTGCAGCCCCAAATGACCCATAGCTCTTCACAATTGGTTCTAGTGCTCCCATACCCACAAGACTCGGAAAAAGAGGATGCCAAACATTTATTGTTGCATGCACAGCCGGGATTCTATAATGGGCCTTGCACAGAGAGCCTCTGCTTATCCAGCCAGGGATCTAAACAATAGGTACAAGCCTGGCCAGACTCACAGCACAAGCATGAAATCATTCTCCAACTCTCTGTTTGTCCCAGGCAATAAGCAGAAACTTAGGGAGAGTAGGCTGAAAAAGTTTTCAAGGCAAACAACCTGAAAAGGCTCTTTACAACAGGTGTACAGAGCAAGGCTCTGTTAACAGCTGTACTCACTTTTGTATCAGAGAAACAAACACCTATTTTCATTTTAAGTCAACCCCCTTTTTTTCTTTTTCTCAAACACCAAGGAAAAACAGGACTTGAAATAAATTTCCCAAATATACTAAAAAATTAATCTGATAAAAACTTTATACTATCCACATTAGAAAGAAGATGCAAAATGAAAACCTTCAACAATTATTTAATCCAAAAGACAGCAGATTTCTACTGGTCATGTTGAAAAAGGAACCTAGCGCAATCCTAAACGACAAACTATATACAAAGAGAGTGATATTACAGGAAGGGTGTTTAAAGGCATGGATGGACGAATGGAAAAGCACGGGCTTACAGAAAGGAAGCCTTTCAGAACACATACAAGGAAGAACACTGGAGTCCAGTGAAAGAGGGACAGAGGATACAGAAATGTTATCACAGGAGAACTACTGTTTGTTAGAAAGGGACATTCAACTCCTTGTTTGTCAGTAACTTGGGGTTTGTTATAACAGAAGCATTTGGCCAATTAATTACATCACTGCTGACGCACTTGCTAAACCTCTTTTGGTTAGTCAGTTAGGCTACTAAAAAATGCCAAGTCTGGTCTAACATATGTTGCTATACGTGCGTCCTCATCAGAATTTTTGCTTGCTGACTATACCACTTCCAGAAAAACTACAAACCCCATTTCAAACCAATTTAACCAAGCATTGTCTTACGGCTTCTAAAGGGTATTTGCCTCATGTTTTTTTGGGGGGAGGAAGGAGACACAGGCAGTCATCTCCATTAATGGTGAGGGGTATGTATTGCTGGTAAAGCACTCAAAAACTGAAGGATGTTTCTGAAGACAGCAAATGATTAAAGGCTGAGAAGAAGCCAACAGAGACAACTGACAGGCAATTTGTTTTGACAGTGACAGATTCTTCTGAATACCTTTTTGTTGCACAGCCACCATCAACACATCTCAACCACTTCCTTTTAAAGGAAGAAAAATCTATATTCTGAAAACTCAAATTCACAGCTTCATTAAGTAGAAATTAATACAAGTAAATACACACCAGTAACCTAGAGGTAGGATTGTCATGAACAGGCTGCAGTTGTCTATAAAAAACAAAAAGCTTAACAATGACCAGGAAATTTGAGTCTGAAAACTAAAAGAAATCCAATTATGCATATCATTATGCTATACGGAAATGGAGTTAAGGCACCCAAACTGATCTAATTTTGTTCTTTCTGAGGCCATAAAGGAATACATACACCTCAACAGCTCCAGGAAAGGGCAGCTCAAAAATAATCGATCTGGGTTCCAATAGCTTAGGGAAAAAGCCACAGTGAACCTTATTTTTAGGCTATAGTCAATGCTAAACTGCTAGTAAATTAAAGACAGCCATCCGGTATAAAAAAGGATGAATCCATCCCTCATAAGAACTACTGCAGTAACAAGGTAAATTTGAATCAACCTTTGCCACCGAACATGAGAACATAGGAAAAACGCAACCCCTCAACATTATCAAACTTGCCATACACCATCAACTCCACCTAGCAGTCTGCCTGCTCCAAAGCCTCAATTTGGGCCACTAAAACCATCCACAGATGCTACTGTGATGCAGTGATTAAAAGGAATCTTTTTGCCACCTCTTCCTTGAAGAAGCCTTCCAAAAATAATATGAAACCTTTTAATAAATTACTTTCATCAAGGACAACTCCAGTCAGAAAAATCACCACCATCAGAAAACAGGCTGCACTTCATGCTGGTGAAATCTCTCAGTTCATACTGAACCGAGTGCTTCAGGAAGAGAACCACTGCACCACTGCACTGTGGAAGAACAAACTCACAGAGACAGAGCTGCCACTGGGGGAATGGCTCTCACTAAACCAGTCTCAACAGGAACACACAGAACATATTCCGAACAGGAGCCCAGAAGTGAAGATTCAGAACTCTGGTGAGGGAAAAAACCCCACGGGCTGAATGACAATACTGGTTTTACAGCAAATGAAAAGTAAACTCCTTCTGTTCCTAGTTTACAAATCATATGCACCACACCATCTCCAAGACATCTGCACTTTTCTGCCTCCACTCTCCCCTTAAAATCTCTTCTACTCCAAGGTACCAACTTCTGTTACTCCTAAACCAGTCTGATACAAATCAAAAGGCTGAGCAATTTGTTGTACACACTTCTGAAAATCCCTTTTTGCTTTATGTTGGAAGATGAGCCTGTGTACCTAAACCAGAAGTTTTAGGCTACAATCAGAATTAGGTACAGTTAAGGTACAAACAGAAGTTTTAGGTACACAGGCCCTTCTTCCAGCACAAAAGTCCAGGGAAAGATATTAACTCTGCCAACAAGCCTTCTCTTGTCTAATATAAATTAACAGCACTAGCATACAAACAGCATCAGTGGTTTCTTCCACAAGCTGCTGTCACTGAAGAGAAGGATACATTTAACTGCTACATCAGTTGTACGGGATGTAGTGTACTTACAACACTGATTACACTGATATTGGGAAAAAGCTTTTCAATAAACAAACACAGTTTGAATTTCTGAATGCAGATCCAGCCACGTAAGCAGCACAAGCAGTGCGCTGGACCTCAGTATCTGGCCTCTAGCAGAACCAGCATTTTCAGAGCAACATAAATGCTCCTTTTCTTCTACTTCCCCTTCATCTGCATGGCAGCTATAGACAGATCCATGGGAGATAATTTAAGGTACTTCCTACTAATAGACTGGTGCTGGCCAACAGCTCAATTTCATCTAAGAAGATGTGAGGCTTATAAACACTGACCTTAGTAAGAGTCAGCATGAATTTGTATGTATTGCTGTACACAAAACTGCAAGGGACTTCTGTTTTCTGAATACCATCACTGCAGAGGGGATTTCTGTCTTAATATGTTCCATTCAGCACTTCAGAACTGTAATACTTGTGTTTAGTGAGCTCAGTTGAGAGATCCATTTTACACACTAAAAGTTTAACAAATACCTGACCAGGAGATTAAACGATAACTTTCAAGTCCAGAGTTCTGGACACCACTACAATGAAATAATCTAAATCTTTTCTTAATGTGGGTTCTATGCCAGCACATTCAACCTACTTAAAACCAGTTCCAGGAAAATACTAGCAGTTTTCTCATCTAACCATAATTCAAAATCATAAAAGCTTTTCTTAAATCACTATAGGAGCCACATATTGCATCACACTAATTCAGCATCACAGGCAACATTCAGCCATCACAGCTCCACAGTAAGAGCTTCTTCCAACCTGCTGAAATGGCAGAGGCAACAAGAATCAGTATTAGACAGAAGCTGGTTCTGTTCCAACACCATCTTAATCTACGTAGGGAAACACTGAGCCAGGATTTTGAACAGCAACCAACAAAATCCCTGAGATAACCAGCACTGCACTGAGTCCTCCTAATGCGCACACTAGCTCCTGTCCATAGCACAGTCCACAATGCCATCCACCAACTCCCAAACTTACAAAACCACGGCTTGCTCCCACTGGAGTTGTGCCCTGTACCGAATTGCACTCACTGGAGACACATCAGAAGGCAGTATCTGAAGGTTTCAAAGATGCCAGAAGAGGCAAGAGATACAGGTTAGTACCTCAAGCAAAATGCTCTTTTGTAATACCCCAGTCCTGGAAAAACATATGAATTGACGAAGTTTCCTGTCATGGGTGGTTTTAATTTCAGCTAAACCATTCTCAGTCATACAGTTAAGAACACGTCTACATGTTGTGAGGTTGGAATCTAAATTTCTTGGGGGGGACACAAGTGATGAATACTTCTTTTTCACTGTTATATGAGAGAAGAGAGGAACTCACACATTTTATTACTATTGGGGATTTAAACATATATCACACCAAAATAATACCTGCAACTGAACTATGGTCCAACAGACCAAAAAAACCTTTTCATTTCCCAGATTTGTGTCATATCTGATAGTGACAAATTTAGAACCATGCAGCAGGTCTCAAATTTTCTACAAAAACAAATTAAAGAGTCCATTTGTATGTACATGCATGCTGGACACTGCCTATTTTCCATGTGTTTGTTACCCACTGATTTCCTGTAATGGAAAAACTCTTTAAGTCTCACTTTTCTTTTGAGCTACTATTTCACTCCACAGACACAAAGGCAGCTATATCTGGGGAAACAAAATTAGTTATTCATTAGTGCACAGCAACTCCATACAACAATTACATGAGCTAGGGAAGAATTTGAGGCGACTGAATAATACATCCAGCGAAGAGGTATGCAGGTAAAGAAAAGTGGAGTTTTGCCAAAGGATTAATACTCCTAGTTTTGAAAAAGTAACATTGCCTTTCTAGTGAGCATAAAATACCTGATCTAGACCTTTCCCAGAAAACAACAGATTCAGTAGCATTTCCTCGTGAGACATTCCTCATTACTAAGCACTCATCTGCTCATAACTTTGCATTAAAGCATTTTCTGGCAGGTCGTCATCTATGCAGTCTGAGAAAATCTGCCTACTGGGCCAGGAGGCAAGAGAGCCAGGGCCATGTCTCCTCTGTTTCAAAATCTTGGGCAAGGAGAAATGTTTCCCCCTACCTGGAGTCCCCATCGGGATCTTCTGTGGTGTCACCAGAGCCATTCACAGCATATCGACTCCTCGGTTTATCTGAAGCAAAGAACAGACAACTTTTTCTGGGAACAATTTTCTTAAAGTGTGTGTCAAGAAAATACTCACCTGTGCCCTTTTAAAACTATCTACAAGGCAGATCTAAAAGAAGTAGTATTGATAGCAGAAAGCCCCTTCATTTTTAGGTAGAACTACCTGATCTTGTTTTTTCTGTTCTCATTCAGAAACACATAAAACAACAGGAGAAAGAGGCTTTCATCTCCAGGGAACAAAGAGGAGAAAATGTAACATTCACAGAAACAACTTTTCTCTCAAGTGCCAGGTAACCCTTTGCAGTTTTAGAGAGAGTGGAAAACAGAATTTTGACTGATGCACTTCCCTCATTATTGCTCAGGTTTCACAATCATAATGCTCCAGAAGCCCCTCCTGCAGTCACAGGTATCAAAACCCTTTACCAACAAAAAGCAGCAGTGGGGTGGGAGGGAAGCAGACAGCCAAAAGAAGAAGAAAGCATGGCAGATTTTACCTATAAAAACAAATAATGGTTTAAAGATGATTCTGTTCTGCTAGAAAGTGACTCACAACCTAGAGGGGCGCCAAACCTCTCATGATGTATGTCAGTTAGCAAGCGACCCCAGTCAAAGAGCCTCATCACTTCCACACCTTTAGGCCACACACCAAGACCCTCACTTCTCCTGCTGCCTCCACCTTGCCTTACAGCTCCAGCTCATCCAGGAAAACAATCACCAAGCACTGGTTCCGTAACACCCAGCATTAACGTAGTTCAATTAATGTGGGGTGTGAGGTGTGTGCTTGTGGGGGTGCCAGGGCACCTGGGGGGTACGAGGCATGGGGGTGTGAGACAGGGTGCGTGTGAGGGGTGTGTGGAGGGTACCTGGGGTGTGTGTGGGGCGCACAGTCATATACACATGCATATGTACGTGTGCATGTACACACATGCACTATAGCTGAATACAGAATATGTCTCCTGAACTCTGTGGTTTGATAACAGGCCCAAAGTTTGTGAAATATTTTATGCCAC
>JANHGB010057255.1:7881-20632 GCA_026283785.1 Coracopsis vasa
GGTTTAGTGTGAGGTGTCCCTGCCCATGGCAGGGGGGTTGGAACTGGATGATCTTAAGGTCCTTTCCAATCCTAACTGTTCTATGATTCTATTACACCTCAATGTTAGAAGAATATTGTTATGGATTAAATAATACTGCCCTGACAACCCTATTCCAACTCATTTATATGTATAGAGATTTATATGGACTTTACTAATAAGATGCTGTGTTTTTCACAGGAAACTTAATTTCATTGTGTACTTTATTTTGTACCAGGCTGAAATGGCCCTACTCATGATGGACGATGAGGATGATGCCAGAAAACATTTTAATTATAAAAAGATTGTAGAACAACAGAATTTGAGCAAGAAGAAAAAGAAACTTTTAATGAAAAGGAAAGAGTTGGTAGAAGATGACTTCCAGGTAAGGGTGTACTCTTGATTTTGAGGCTCAGATAGAACCTTTGTTAATTATTTTCAGGACAAATTTGGTGGTTTCATATCTTTCTCCTCCCTTGCTCTGTCTGAAGGAGGAGAACTTTAAAGAGGTACAGGCTGTTTTCAAAAAGCAAGAAATACTCTGATACAGTGTTGAAGGGAACAGACCCAAACTCTGTATAAAACAAGATACTATTTATGCAAGGCCTTGTACAATTTGTTGCCTAAAATATATATTTGCATCTTCTTATTGTTATGCACTGCTGCTTTCATCCTACTACTGCTGTCAGTATCACTGGCACCCATATGGACCAACTAGGAATATGTAGAAGTCAGCAGGACTTACTAGACCAGGCAGCCTCTCAGAAACATCACTGATCCGAGCTCCTCATAGGCAATACACCTCCCTTGAGATTGCGTCAGGCTGACAGATGGGTGCCTCTCTGCCTTTCAACGTAGAGTCACCTACTACTATGACCCACCGCTCTTTCCTGGATGTACTAGTAGTTATTCTCTTCATTGGTGTGGCAACTGATTGTTCCAAATCCAATCCTGGTCGGTTCTCAACAGCAAACCTCTCCTTGGTCTGCTGAGAGTGGCATATACAGGATTTGCACAAGCATTCACTTGCCTGTTTTACCAATAGTACCGTCTGGCGCTCTACCTCACACTTGCTGGGATTTTGTAACTGGAGCAGTTCCAGGAATGGTGAACAGTCTCATGAGCTATGACTCCTGAAGCAGCTTGTATTTTATTGTGTTTGAAAGCTTTGCCAATGTGGGTAAAGGTTACCTAAAATAAATACTCCCCTTCTGCCTTCAGGTAAATGTTGCTGATACAAGATTCCAAGCCATGTTTACTTCTCCCCTGTTTAACCTGGATCCTTCAGATCCAAATTTCAAGAAGACAAAAGCAGTAGAAAAGATATTGGAAGAGAAAGCTCGACGAAGAGAAGAAAAGGAGCAAGATGTTAAGGAGGCAAGCAAGGAGCAGGAGAACAAGATGGCAAAGAAAGGAGAGGTTGCCAAGAAAGCCATAGATCCTGCCCTATCAATGCTAATAAAATCTGTCAAAAATAAAACCCAAGAGTTTCAGGCAAGGAAAAAGCAGAAATTGAAATAACTGAACTTTGGTTTTACTCAGACTCGACTTCAGTCTCGGTTCTAGCTGTTAGTACAGCCCGCTCTGATTCCTGCCCACCTAACATTTCCCTCAAACCCACATAATTACAATGGTGAGTTTTGAAGTAATTGGAGAGATAAACACACTTTACTTCTGCCATCACAAACACTGGTTTGTACTATTAATAAAAACCTACACCTTGAAAACATGTAAGTACGGAATTGATGAGTTTGGGGTGGTTTGTTTTGTATCATGCTGTCTCTAAAGAAAATAGAAATGCTGCAAGTGGCTACAAAAAATAGTCAGAATTATGGTTCTACTTATAAGAAAAACACTTCTGCAGAGGTTTATTGCTGAGACTAAGTGGTGTTAATGATTTTAATTCCACAGAAGTATGTAAAACATATCTCTGTTGATAAGGTAGTAATGTACGTACTAATTGAAGACATTTTGTATACAGGTTTTTGTATGTTTTTAAAAGATTACATATGTGCTTCATTAGTTTCTTCTTTAAATACTTGATGACTTCCTGGATAATAGAACTACTTAATGGAAATATTGCCAATTAGAAGTATTTCATTAATATATATTGGAAATAAATGGTTTAAATTGGCCCGAAGGAATTGTGGACATAGTTGTTTTCAGTTGTGTTTTCTTCTTCTGTGCCTAAATGAAATTAAGTCAAAGTTAACAGTTTTGCCATTGATATTGCATTCCCATTAATACAATTACACTTACACAAAGTCTTCCAGGGTTGCAAGTGTTAAATAACAAGTCAAAGGCAGGTCTAGACTATACTATTTGACAAACCCTGTTGTTTGGCCATGTTACTACTGGTGTCAGTATCTGATGAATATCAGGTATCTTGGTACTGGTGAAGGTATTGACGGTGTGGGGGAAATGCAGTACGTAGAAAATGATCTTTCTTCCTTGGAGTGAGGGGATTGATTTATCTTCAGGTTTGGTTTGGGTTTTTTTTTTTGAACTGTTTGCTCTATCAGCTCTAATGTAATTACAACATTTATCCAAATGAAAAGTTTAGAAACAAGGAGCTGAAAGGTAATTTGGAATTTTAAAGAGGTTTGTTAATTTCTAAGACATTCTATTAACTTAATCCAAGGATTCTGTTAAACTAGAGGTTAGAAACTATAGATAATCAAAATCAGTGTTTATAGGAAGTAAATAAGTAAAAGGGATTACTCAGTCAGATTTAGCACATGCGAGGCTGTACACCTAATGGCCGAATGGGCACAGTAATCCAGGGACACAGTCTAGCAACACAGGAGGAGATGGTTTTTGCAAGACTGCTGTGCAATGATGTCCCTGAGGAATATTTGCTGACCTCAAACATTTTAAATGTAATTGCTCTTCATAGATACTTGAACATCTTCAGGTTGATTTTCATGTAGATAATGGAAAAAGTCGAGGAGGTACTAGAGTCTTGTGGGTATATTTGATCCAGCTTCTTAGCCTTTCCAGCAATATGGCAGGACCCAGCAAAACCATGGTTTGTAGCTTGAACTGACTAACTGTGATGAAGAACAAGGAAAGCTTGTCCACTGTAAGTAGCAGGAAACTTTTGAACATGGATGTACAGTGGAGAGCAGTGCAGTGGTACTCGGTGAGACATGAATTTATAAAGAAAGAGAGGCAAGAAAGATACTTTGGGAAATAGTCTACTCCACCGAGGGAAGAGTCCTGCAACAAACAGGACAATGAATTGTTGCTACCTAAGAAAATGTTAGGTGCCATATAAAATTTAGACATGCCATGTATTAGTACAGATCCTTTCCCAATGTGATTGATCGTGTGGCCTATATATTGTAGGCATATGAAATGCACTAGGGACAGTAGCTTGAATAGAATGAGGTATAGAGATACTCTAACCTTAGTGGTGATGGAAGGGCAAGTATTTAGGTGTAAAGTCTGTGGAAAATTGGACAAGTGAGAATGAAAGCAAAAGGTCAGAAGAGAAACTTAAGTGAAGGGGTCCACCTTGCATAGTGCCTAGTCTCTGTCAGTGGCCAGTAACAGGAGGTACTAATGGTGCATTTACAATATTACACCTTGCCAATGTGGAAGTGGGGTAAGTTCATGGTTGGTTTTAATTGTTTGGTTTTAGTTTGTTTGTTTTCAGAAATACAGCTTGGGTAGGACTAATTGTTGTAGGTACTTTGTTAAAATACCCTTTTGTAGCTGTAGGAACCACAGTTTCCTTCTGTGACAGGGTGCTTACAAATTCTTTTTTAATACCAGCTCCCCAGTCAGTCTCCCATAACTTCATTTAATAATTTGTATGGAAAAGCAAACTTGGTGGGAGATGAAAGGCAACAAACTCCATTGTCTCCTGGATTCTCCAACCCTGCCAAGTCCTACCAAACACTTGTGTTTTGATTCATTTGATGTGTGCCATTTTACAAAGGAGTGCTCCTTGCTTGTGCACTAGCAGTAAGCACAGCCTGCTGTCTTTGACTTCCTGGCAGTAGCTGGGTAGACTCACTTGAATCAGTGCTTTTCTTCTGAGCTCCATGCTTTTAGAACTTTACTGGACAACAATGTGTGGCACTGGTGAATCTCCGCTCTTCTGGAATGCCTGGATATGCTGAATGATCCACAGGTACAAAACTCTCCAACAGCACTTCTGTGCCCCTGCCTCTGTCCTTTACAGTAACTTTGCTGGAGCACTGATTTACAAAAATGATTCTGCAATTAAAAAGGCACAAACAGTGATGACTTCTCACTGAAATTAGGTGGTCTAAGTCTTTTCTTCACGTGTACATGTGCTGGCTCCTTCTCTCTTCCTGTTAGGAAGCCTTGCCTGTATTTGGAGGTCACAGCAAGACAAAATGCACAAAAATATGAAGGGAGACTTGACAGTGACTTTAACTATTGGTTGAAAACAGTTCTTTTCTGTGTGATAACGTGTATTGGGTATCATGTAAATGCTTAATGTGTGACAATTTTACCTAATCAGACATTCTTTTGTTGTTGTGCTCAAGCTGCTAAATCCCAGGGTTGGGAAGAACTGCGGGATCTGTTCCAGCATGCATCTTCAATGGAAAATATTTGGTCTGTTTATAAAACTATTAGGTGTAAACCCTATTTTTTAACTATTTAAAATAGATCTTTTCCTTTTTTAAAATCAAGTTATTAATTACTGATTGCTAATAGCTCAAATCCCATCACCAGGATTCCAATGCTAGCCAAATCTGAAGTGATTTCTGTCACTGTCTTCAGCAGAATCGTATCTTGGCAGTCTGGTAAGAAGGGGTCATGCCTCATTTAGAATTCCTTGCGTTTCATTGCTCTTGGTATAAACAAAACAAAGGATGTTTTTGACCAGCTCGTCCTTTTAAACATGAGAATAGGATCTGGAAGTTCTAACCTCTGAACTTTTAAAATATTATTATTTTTCCCTTTCACTAAATGTCATGGAACCAGCAAAAAGTGACAGCAATGAAGTAAAATAACACATTACAAACCAGGCCTGTTAAAAGTGAGACAGAACTAATTTTTCTAGCAACTTATATGGAGGTCTGGTAGAAAGTAGTTTGGCTCCAAGTTGGCAGCCATCAGAACCAGAGTGCAAGCCAGACATTTAAAGATCTAACATTACAAGTGGAAATCACAAGAGGGTTTGATTTATTTAAAACCCAGGAAAGATCAGACAAGCAGAGATGAACAGCCACGTATGTTTTCTATTATTCCTTCCTTCTTAAAATTAAATGTATTATTTCCAATTAATAGCAAAAGTTGGCTTTTTGTTCTTTTCATATTTCGGTAGTGTCCAAAAATAACAGTAAGTTGTGCTGTCACATACTTTTATAGCGAACAAAACAACCAACCAAAATACTGTGGGTGGTTTTAAATAAAAAGCTTATGTCTGATATATATTTAAAACTACTACAGTAATTAGGTTGGTTTGCACTTGTCTTAAATCATGAGCTAAATGCTTCAACCTCAGCTTTGTAGCTATGGTAAGAACAAGAAGTAGTTCAGATAGCACAGTAATTTTCATTATTTCATAGAATACTTCAGTATTGCAACCTTCCTTATGTTAAAATGTACCTTTTCACACACAGAACTAGGTTGCTGTGTTCCTGTAAAGCAAGACAAGGTGACAGGAAGGTCTATGTCTTGTGTGTTTTTTCTGTTCTTTACATATGGTGTTACAAATGGGAAGATTTTTGTCAGGGTTCTGGATCCAATCTAGATTAATGTCACCTAAGGTCATTATTACTTTATATCCTCCTCATCACTAGCATATGAGTAATCTCTACTCAGCACAGTTCCAGCTCTGTGTTTCAGCCATGCCAGACTATGCAAGTTTCAAACATCACTTCTAGCCTCCAGTGAGCGCGCTGGCAAACCTCAACCCATCCCATTCTTGGAGACACCCGATCCAAAGGCTGGTTGCCACGTTTTCATGGGCAAATGCTCTTGGACTGCATCCCTTGCGCTCCTCGGCACCGCACAAATCCCTTGGCTTTGCACTGAAATCCTGCCCAGTGCACTTAGACCTTCCCCTCTTTGCGTTTCTGGGGCTAGGAAGGAGGGAAAGGACAACTGAGGCAGATGGGGTTTGCATTGACTTCCGACAGCATGAGTCAAGGACGGACATTGTAACTGCCTCTTGCAGTCAGCAACGTGTGTGGCTGAACCAGTCCTCAAATGGCTTGGCAGTTTGTCCACGGAAAATATAAGTCTGAACAGAAGTGGTTACCAAAAGGACTAAAATAGCAAAGTGGCTGGTTTTGGATGGCTTTGACTTCTACAGGTGATTAAGAGTTAAAACATTGCTCTGGAGTGCAAAAGCCCCTAAGTACAAGCTGCTTCCTTGTTCCCCTATCTGCTTTTCCCCTTAGGTTAATGCCTGCGCACTCAGCGAGGGAGTGGGTTCATGAGCTGCCTCAAGAATGGATGCCTTGGGCTTTAGGAGGGTTTTGGGGCAGGACAGGACAGCCTGAGCCATCAGTCCTTTTACTTACAGAGTTCTGCAAAAGTAACAACTGAGCAGCAACAGCGGGAAGAGAGCCCAAGAAGATGTGGGGTGATGAATGATGCCTCTGCTGTCGACCAAGAGCTGTTCCGAAGTGCATCCTTACAGCCAGAGGTGGGAAAGAAGGTCAGTAATTCCCAAACCAACTACAAGTTATACTTCTATTTTTCTTGCGTGTTTCTCATTTGGTAAATTTTAGGTCTTTGTATGAGGAAAATAAATACAAGTTCCTATTCACCAAAACCATGTCAGAGAGAAAATCCAGCATGGTGCAACTGAAATCAGCTCTGGTATTTGTTTCGGCTATGTAAATGGATGCTTTTCTTTAACCTGTAGTCTGACATGAAAATGCCATGAGGGGAAGCTATCTTCATTACTCTGTATTTTGGTGTCCAAGTGCTTGACTTTGCACAATGACCTGTTTTGTAGCAGGGTTTTAGTTTTAATTTATAATAATAAACCCCACAACCTTTATGCTCTGTGGAAGCCCACCTGTCTCATGGATGGATCATCACCTTCTCAATCCAGAAGACCAGACTGACCACTTCAAGGAATGTCCTAACTGTTAGTAGGAAGTGTACGGTGTATGGCCCTTTGTGAAGTTTACAGAGTCAAAGGGATGCTACACAAGGGAATGTCTATAGGGCTACTTACAACACTCTTGCGTTAATACAGGCGTAGCAGACCAGTGGCACCTCGAAGTAATGTAAATCCATCACTTGGAAGGCCCCAAATTACATCTGACAGCAAACCAAGTTGCCTTGGTCAGCAAAGATGCATTAGTCACAGAATGGCTGCCTTACTTTGCTGTAAGTCAAGCTTTTGGAAAGGCAAAAGGTACAAAAAAAGGTTCTTCTGTATAAGAAGAAGGGTAACAATAATGAACTTTAATTCACGTATTAAAAGAGATGTAGTTTAAAAGTGCAAATGCTGTCCTAAAATAAACCTGCATCGATTTTTGTACCAGTTGCAACCTCTCCAAAACATGAGTTTGCTGCTAGAACTTGTGAGCTAGTCTGAGAGATGATAAGGGATTTTTTTCTTCTCATTTTACATCCTGAAGATCCAACCTTTCCCAATGAGAGAATGATTCTGACAGTTATTCTTAAAGCTTCACAGTGAACTTAAGTATCCTGAACTCTCTTTGTTGCAATTGGATCAGTCTCACAGAATTCAAAGAGAAGGATGTTGTGAAGACTGCCCTACTGAAATTGTATCATACCTTGAGTGCAATAAACCAGCTTTGGTTTGGACTAAATCATTACCCATGGAGAGCTGCAGAAAACAACCGTGCAGGTCAAAACCCATAAAAATAATGAGATGATAAAGCCTGGGCTGAAAACCTAATCCAAGACTTATTTAGTCACCAACTTGGCCTCTTTTGCCAAAATATGTACTTTTAAATTGTCATATTTAAATCTGCACCATGCTTTGTGTGGGTGTGAATTGAAATGATCTGTGACTCTGACTCTGAAAACCACCGTTCTGTGAGTCCTGGCTTCCTGATTTCCCATAGCGGTTGATGGGGAGATGACTATCCTGCTACAAAGACCAGTATGTACCCACTTCACATATAACTCACTTCCCATTTTTAAGGGATAAAGACAAAACCTCACAGGGATTTACTATGAGTGATTATTTTGGCAACAGATGACAAATGCATATTTGAAGTTTCATTTCTCAAAAGTCCTGTGTCTTATGATTTGGCCCCCATCTAGTTACAACTGTGAAAGCTGGCTGAAAGAAGGCTGCAATCACACTGAGTTAAGAGTTTTCTGAGATGTGATGGAACGAGTGTTGGAAGTGACCATGTGTGGGTGTTGAGCAGCCGGGAGTACATGGAATGCTGTTTAGACAGGTCCAGGATGCTAGTGTTTTCCTCATGTGAAGTGGCTCATTATCTGGAAAAAACATTATTTTACTGGCTGCAAGTCAAAGAAGGGGCCTCTTCATAGGCAGAGGAAACAACTTGCCTAGAGAAGACTGCAGGCTTATTTATGCTACCTGCAAAGATCAGCCGGTCTTTCATGGGGATTAACAATGTGGTATCCATGTGGACTGATTCCAACCTTTACAATGCCTTTCATGTGCTATTTTCCTTTTACATGCACTCATTCAGATAACAACTCCTGTTCGCATTTGTTGATGAAATTCAGCTTTTTCTGTTGACTGTAGAAATGAGTTGCAAAGTTCCTAACCTAAACTGGAATGGGCTGTATTTCCAGGTGCTTGCCTTCCTCCCTCCTGCCCCTCATGGCCACTTCACCAACAAACATTTTGTGCTAAAGTAGTCTTGACTTGATTCGTTAAAATTGTCCTCTCATCTGGGTCAAAAGATACAGGAGAGGGATGTCTTCTCTTCTACTGCCTTTTCTCAGCATCTCCATCCTTTAACAGGTGCCCAAAACCACTGAAACCTCCCAGCTTCAGCTGTCTGTGTTGCCTGGAATGTCTCCTTTTGTGAAGCAGGGATGAAGTGGTTTTGTAAGGTCAGGATCTCTTTATTCAAAGCAGCTCTCCTGATGCCCCACAAAAAAGGCTAAAGAATTGTTAGAAAGGACATCTAAACTGTGGTGAAAATCCTGCCTTTCCTGTCTTCTACTGTTAAATTGAATATTCTGTCACTGCACCTGAAGGCTACAGTTTATCATCTCCAACTCCAAATTCTAGTCTGCCTTGATGTAGCAGAATTACTTTGCTATAGGTTTCTTAATGAAGTTATGTCATCTTACAGACAAAACCCAGTCTCAGATGGGTTGTAACTAGTGGAAGTATCAAACAGTTTCTCCCTTTTCTTCGTACTTTGTCCACATCATTGTAACAATCCAGTATGATATTGGAATGTATACTGTCAGACACATGGGCCTGATTTGAGAAAACTTCATACATGCATACCGTATTGCCTAGACTTACTCAAAGAAGCTCCAAAATTTCTCACAAGGAATTTCCTCAGTGGAGGAACTATAGGACACGTATAGAGCATCCACCCTAGCCTTGTTTGACAAGAGTCTGAAATGGGAGTTATGAGATAGTAGGGAGACTTCAGACTTCATCTTGTTTCCCGGAGCTGAGAGAGATTATTCTGCTTGGCATGGTGGTAAGCAGCTCACCAAGTGTAACAGCAGATGTGAACCCGTTGCATGTGGCTCGTACCTGAGCATTGCTCACATCTCTTCAGCAGAATGCTGCTCAAAATCCTGATCAAAGGAGCAATTTCCAGCTGTGTTGCGTTTAAGTGCTTCTTGTAGGGATGTGCTTGTACCTGCCTGAATATCGATGGGTGTATGTGTCTGTAAACACATTTAAATTCTTCTTACTGAGTACGTGGGATCACCCCCCTCAATATTTGGTTAAAAACCCTCAAAAGAATCCATTCTCCGAGCTTTGTCTTCAGGAAATGGAGGGTATTGGTATTAAAAAAATACTTCAAGTTCCAAGAAGTAATTAAGGGGTGGCATGAGTGTCTGCATTCTTACCTCATATTTTAATTAATTAATGGTTTCATTATGGTCCAGTAAGTGAGAGGAAGCCTCACAGAAGCGTCTGGGCTCAAACAGCCACTTCTATTCAGAATAAATTAAAGCAGCAGATAAGCTCTTTATCAAATTAGGAAGTAAAACCAGCAGAGTCTGCTTCAAAACAGACAAAGTGTAAGAAGAAATCTAAGATTATCAACAAAAAATAGAACAAAACCAAAACCAGGCATTAAAACACAGCTGGGAACTTTGTAAAAGGAATAAAGGAAGCCTTTCATTTCAAACCTGTATGCTGAGGAATGATTTATGGAATGAGATCACCTTTTTATTGGAGCAGCACCACAAATCTAGAGAAGAGCAAGGAACAGAAAATGGGAAAAAACAAGAAATATTTGGACAGTTTGGAAACTGTCACCAGCAGCACGGGACAAGTTAAGTAAAAGCATCAAAAAACCCCAAGTGAAAACAGACATTTGGATTTGAAATACTGTTTTGGAGAACAGGGTAGGACCAAACATTGCCCACGTTTTTAGCTTCCCCCCCTAAAGAAAGCAGGGCTCTGTGATCGTGCTGTCCATCCATCAGTCTGTCAGCCTACCTTCATAATTTGAACCTGCTGGCCAACTTCAAGGAGATCTGACAGAAGGGTCAAGTCAAAATATGCGTAGCTCAGTCAGCCACATGTGCTGCCTCTTTCTTAGCCAACACACAGGAGAAGTGAACAGAGAAAGGAAAAATGGGGGCAGACGGGGTGTAGGACCTTATGCAGAATGTAAGAGATGAATGCACATGGTCAAATCAAAGCTGCTTTGGTCGTGGTCAATGCTGTCTGTCAAATAAAGGATGCAGTCAGAAGGCAAGTGTGTTACACCTTTCCTTTCCCCTGAAATCACATTGTCCTACCTTAAACGTACTATGCGAGGCAAAAAACCCACTTTGTGGAATCTTCTTGGTTCACTTTTATCATCACTGTGAAGAATAATAAAGCCTTTGAAAAAAAGTCATCTGGCAACAGAGCAACACTGGGATTTGGACCTCTGTGAAAGGAGGCCAAAGATTTTCTAAGAGTTTGAGGACTTCATGTTATTTCCTTGTAGTTTTATCCAACAGAAGAGGAAGCACCTGGTAATGTGGAAGACCAGAGCTGATCTCTGTAAGCCACATAGTTTTGTGTGCCAAGAACATGTGTTGAAAAAAAGACTTGCATTTGTTCTTGACATTTTTTGCATCATTAAAAAAATTTAAGGCTGGTCTTTGGAAAAAGAAACATCAATAATACAAAAATTAATGGAAGCACATTGTTATTTATTGTGGAAAAGGCCATAAAAGGGGGTTCTGTGATTGTAAGACAAGGCAGGAAGGAGCCTCCTCAATGCTTAAGATCTGCTGTAGGAAAGTTAGGACACAGTGGAGGTGGAATAAAATCTGGGGGTAAAAAGGTTAATTTCCAGATTTTTTTGTTTGGTTCTCAACAATTCAGTGCTCAAATTTTTGTTGATGTTTAATATACAATACAACTTGTGTACAACATGGTGGCCACAGGCTAAAGCACATTCACTATAAAAGTCAGGAAGATCAAATTATGTTTGTCTTACATGATAAGAAGTGTAAAGTAATCTAGTACTTTATTTATTTGATTTGAAATGTATTTTGGCCACCAAGTGAAATGGGTGTCAGAGGAAGTAGTGCAGAAACTCGATGTGTAAAACTTCCCTTTAAAGATGAAGTTATAGTTTGGCTGAAGTGGGTGATTTCCTGACAGCACATCTGCGGAGAACGGATGATCCTATCCATAGTGGCAGGAACTGCTGCAAAAGCTGTGTGCAGTGCTAGGGTAGAGAGAAGGAAAAATGGGGAGGAGTTGAAATCTTTTATAGATCTTTAAAATAAGTATCTATTAATATATGTTTTATGTATCTTTTATACAAATATGTATCTTTTTTATGTCTCTTTTATATAGATATATTTTTTATAGAAAATGTTTCCTATTGCTTTTCAAATTGGAGCCTGAGCAAAAGGGAAACCTCTTACGTGAATCCTGCAAAAAGAACAACCCTGCCTTGATCTTATGCAAATTTTACAGTTTCAACTTGAAAAAGCTGGCCTTTGCAAATGAAAATTTGAGGTACATTTATATTTATATCTAAATATATTACCTAAATATGAGTACATTTACCTTAGCGTCAGTGTAGCGTACTCCACCACACAGGCAAGTCCCCATCCCTGGCAGTGTTCAAGCCCAGGCTGGATGGGGCTTGGAGTAACCTGCTCTAGTGGAAGGTGTCCCTGCCCGTGGCAGGGAACTGGATGAGCTTTCAGGTCCCTTCCAACCAAAACCATTCTATTCCATAGTAAAGACATCTAGTCTTGTTTCATTGTCCTACACCGCAGAGGAGCAGGGCCTTTAAGTGCACAGGCACTTTGGGAACTGTAGGCAATGGGATGACCGGAGCAATGAACCAGTACAAAGCTGGATCTCAAGGCTGATGGTAATGTTCATCTGAGAAGGTGTCAAGGAAACAGGATTTAGAGATGGCCACCCTTGCTCCTGGGTGACATCTCCTTTACAGCAAAGCAGGCAGAAATTAATTGGAACCGAGCATTCCTCTAACACTACATGAGACTCGAGTGCCAATTGAAGCAGAAAGATGTAAACCACCCAACTGTTGTGAGAATTCTCTGACATGACTAAAAATGTATTTATTTGTAATCAGCGTATTGTGTTTTGCTCTGGGCA